>JAOEJH020037924.1:0-10671 GCA_025448215.2 Palythoa grandis
AATTCTGTCTGTTATCATTACTTGTGATTAAACAAATTGGATTTGCGCTTCGCGCTCATCCAATTTTGTTAATCACGTGTAATGATAACAGACCCAATTGGACTCCACTCAGTCCTATTAACATTACTTATTATTAATAATAATGCTACTTACAGGGAGCATAAAACATAACAAGAACCGCTGGATTTTCTTCAAGTGTTTTCTCAAATGAGTCGTCAGTAAGGTGCACAACATCACTTGGTGTGTCACTCCACTCCTCCTCCTTAGGGGGTGGTGCAGGAGCAGCCATTGGGCTGGCAAAAATCAGTTAAAAAAAGTAAAAATGAAAAAACTGTATAATTTCAATGTTAACAATGCAAATGAATCAAAGGCTTTTGGAACCATTGCAGTCATATTTTTACATAATTAAAGAAAGCTGGAGATTTCATGAAAAGAGTATTAAATTGTACTCTAGATCTGTAAGGTTTGGGCCTCATCTTGTTATAAAGTTAACATAAGAGAAGCAGCGATTCCTCTAATACCAGAAATCTGTGAGGTAATGCCATATTATAGGGGAAAAAAGTGGATGGAGGTTGTTGACATAGAAGTTCTACTAACAGATTGCCCCCCTACATGTACATTACCTCAGCCTATGCTGCATGTATGACTGAAGTAAAAACAGACTTTGTTGCCCTTGAATTCTTCCTATCAAGCAACCCACCTTTCAAACATGGAGTCTACACAATACTTTTCCTTTCTAGGTCACATCAAAGTCAAAGAAACTACAGAAAGCAGTGCTGACGTGCAGAATGTTAACATGTGTCATTAAGGTCTTGGAAGTTTTAGGCACAATATACAAAAACATTTATTGTTTTATCTCACTTTTGTAAACAATAGAGTTACAGAGTACACAGTTGCTTTTCTTGTGATCAAGTTTATCCAGTATTGTTTTCCTTGCAATACAAGTAGTTGTCAGCACTACTTTCCAGGCCTTTTTGGATAACCACGCAGACACAGTTTTTCTGTACAATTTAGGGTGGAAAATAAGAAAAGCAATGCAATATCAGAAGAAGTAAAAAGTTTTAATATCACTATAATTACATGTATTTTAATACATACATGTTTAAAAACAAAATGAGTGGTCTATAGCAATTGAAAGAGTTATAAAATGGGTAGTGCTAACTAAAGCACATATTGTATGTACTGCAATGTGTTCTATTGGATGAGATACTTTGAGGATGAGGAACCAATCAGATTACAACAAGATCTGAAGTATTCACTAGTTTTGTTTAATTACATCATAACTTTTGTCTAGTCATTTGTGCAAGTTAAAAAAATCATCAAATAAAATCAGCGAGAATCTATAGATCCCAAACCATTTTGTTGATCAATAGCGCACACAAAATTTGACACTGACTACTTGTTATTACTCAATCAATACTACTTACTCCCTCATAAATTCTATCAATGCATCTTTCTCATGTTTCCCTGAGTAGCGATACTTCTCCACTCCATCACTGTAAAATAAATTGAGACAAAGTACGTACAATAACTATATTGATAGGGCGAATGCATAACTTAATATCTTGATACAATATACACAATTATATTATCTAAGTTATGTCAGTTTTCTCTAAGTCCTGGATGCTATCTGCATATATGCACTTGTAGGCTTTCTCTGATAATACATTGACAGTTGCCCCGCTATCTAAACACATTTCTTCCTCGTGGCCTTTCACCATGTTTGCAGTAAGTCTGCTCGCAATGTCCACTTGGAGTACATCTTGTGTGACTTCCATTTATGCTATGTACTTGTCCTCTGATTCATCTTCTTCTAGCGTATTTACTCCTTTTCTTTGGGCCGCCTGTACCAGTAGCTCCTTTGGCTGGGCTTCCTGTGCTTTGACAAACATGTGCAAAGTGATTTTGCTTACCAAAACTCCGGCATGTTTGGACCCAATCTGGGCATTTCCTTCAATCTTTCTCGTGATTTTTTCCACAGAAAAAACACTTGACACCATACCTGGATTTTGGGAATCCTTTCTGCTTGAAATTTGATTGAGTTCGTCAGCCTCCAACGTTGACTTTGCCGTTGTCAATGGTTTTCGGCTGGAGTTTCGTCGTTTCAAATGACTTACAGATGTCGATGCTATCCTTTAAGGTAAGGTCTGAGTTTTTGAGGAGTCGCTTTCTCGCTGCTACATTGCGTATTCCAATCACTATCTTATCTCTTATCAAGCTCTCTTCTAGGCTGCCGAAATTATACGTTTGCTTGAGTGTTTTGAGCGCTGTTACGTATGAGTTGATGCTTTCTTTTGGCTCTTGGATCCTTTGATTTTAAAAATAAACATTCATATGTCTCATTTGTCTTGCCAATACAGTGTTTTTCAAGTTTCTCGATAACAAAATCTATATTTTTCCTCTGATCGTCGCTGTCAAAATAGAGGATTTATTTTTGCTAGTAACTGATACTTGTTAAATTGTTATTAAACAATGGTACAAAAATTAGCTATAACGATTGGTTTGAAAAATTTCAAAACTGTAAAAATAAGGAAAATTAAAAGATAGCTCACCTGAAATAAATCAAAGTCGGGAAACCAGTGATGTTGTATTTTAGTCTCACAGGATAACCCTCTTCAGTGTCCACATCCATTCCACCCAATACCTGGGCAGACACACACATACACATATTCATCAAGGCCAACAAACTGTGAGTATTAAAAGCTACGCGGCAAGCCATAAATGCAGCACAGTATAATTCTCACTGAATTTCTCAGGCACTGGGTTTAGTTAATTGGTATGTAAATAAACTCATTTACAACAGGGCCTAGCCCAAAACTGATGATTAGAAACTTGTACTTGATTTGATTTGATTTGATTTGATTTGTAAAATGAATTAATAGCAATAATGCAAATAATTAATAAATACAATTCCTGATGATCCAAGATTTAAATTGCTAAAATATTGCAAAATCTGCTTGGTTTGGTCTTGACCAGATGCATTTATGTAGGCCCCAGCAGTCGACAGGTATTACATTTAATTTTCTCATAACATATGAATAATTAATATACCACTTTATATTTTTGAGGATTGCTGCATTTTTTTTTACATTTCTGATTAATTATCATAAATTAAGCACCTAGCCTCATGATCAGTCAAGCGTGCTGAAGATGCAATCAACAAGAGCTATAGGCACAAGCTGCTTAGGTGGTATTGGGCATGCTTCCCGAGAAACTTTGAAAATTTGTGCTTTTAGATTTGTTGAAAATGCATAATTTTATAGAGTTTTGTAAATCGTCACAAAAGTGGACATCTACTCACTTCAGATGAGTGGCTTGTAAACATAAAACAACATAAAATTGATCCCATTAAGTGACTCAGGAAAGTGATCACAAAGTGTGATGGAAATCCACAAACAAAACAGGCTTTTTATTTTTCTCTTTTGATATTCTTCTTTTTAACGATTCTTTTTAGGGCACTTTTAGGATTATTATGTGGGGTGGGGGGAACTCCACAGTCCCTGTTTAGTACAGTGCATACTTTACAGGTACCTTAAATAAACTATAATATTGTATAGCCTGGAAAACCAAAATTTAGGATTTTGTATGAAAAAAAACTTTCTAAAACATATTTAAAACAACTTACACTTTCCCCTTTCAGTTCTGTAGCAGCAGCTGCAAATTCAGGTTTGAATTTTTTACAGAATCCGCACCCTGATTTTAACAAGAAAAATGTCTAGTATAAATAAATTATATATATCTTAATAACCGAGTGAGAGGTCTGTCCAGGAAAATATTTGCCCGAGGTCTTTCACTGTTCAGACCAAGTGTAGCGAGGTCTGTATGAAAGACCGAGGTCAAATATTTTCCAGGACAGACCGAGCAAACAAGGTTATTAAGATATTTATTACGTGGCTGCAGTTTTAGGTCAGTAAAAGAGAACAAACGATTATCTGCGCACTCGCGTTAGCGAGAAATCGGTCCAATAACTTCTCGGTCTTGTATGGGAAGTTATTGGACCGATTTTCAACCAATCAACATGCTGGATTTGGTTATTGGCCCTAGAAATTTGACTTGCCATCTACATCTACATTTTATTAAGTCTAAAAAATCGTGAGATATCACACCAACTATAAAAAAATATAATTAAGAATGTAATAATTAAGAAATAGTTTGTGCTTAGCATGTGTCTATCGTGTTAAGTATGCAAGTCGGAAGTTGAGTAGCATGAGGCAAAGCCGAGCTCATTGTATTTTATTTTCAACTCTATTTAATAATAATGATTGTTTTATGCATGTACTTACAGGGAGCATAGAACATCACCATTACCCCCTTCTTTTCCTTCTTGAGAAATTTCTGAAGTTCCTGATGGTGAAAATGATAGGACTGGTGTTAATATTCTTAAATCTTAAAACATGCAAAAGTAATCAGTGAATCATTGAAAAATATCAAAACTGTGGGGTGTGGGGAGAGTATATCAACATGGCTTAAAAAGACAAGATAGTGAACACACTAATAACTGATTGTTAACACACTAAAAACAAATTTTAAAACTGACATAACAAGAAAATAATTGTTAGCAGACCGGCACAAATTGCACAAACAATTGTTTCATTCATGCATCAGTTATGCCAGAGTTCTGTTTTGCATAACCCATTTATTGTTTCTGTGTGCTTGTAGGCGGCTTTTTTTATTCTGATTCCATAAGTTTGTAATTCAAACAAAAGCACAAAAAGCACAATACATCATCATTCAAAGACAAAGCACAAACAATTGGAGGAAAATCAATGTTTTTGATCACCATTGATGCAAGCTAACCACCAATACAGCATTTAAAAGTACATTTAATTTCATTGGCCCTTGCACCATGTCATAACTAGGCCAAAGTCAACCAATTACAATGGAGGTTTTATTTTCACAAACCATGCACATGCCTGATGTGCTAGCTAGTGCTCGCCATTTATAATGGTGACTGTTTCTTCGAAAACCTTCAAGAAATGGACATTTTCCAAGCATTTTGAATTTGGTGTCAATGAATAAAACTTGATAACTGAAAATCTGATGTGTACCATGTTCCCAAAAATGAATAGAAATCAAGGAGGAAGCCAGATGAAGAGGACTTCGTATTCAAATTCTAAGCAATGTAAAGATGTATATTGAACCTGCCTATGTGAGCAAGCTGCTATCTGAGCGGGACAATTAAAAATAGCAACTCTGTGTTCTGCTTGAGTTATTTCATAAAATTTTCACAAGAATAACATCAAAAGAATCTCTGTTATCTTAGTTTGTAGCTTTAAAGTTATGATCATTTTTGTCTTAATTAGTATTAGATTTGTTATTAATTTATATTAAAGATGTACAAGACTGTAACAGACAAAAATTCTTCTGATTCTGATGATGCAGCGTTTTAGTCAACAGTGTTAATATTGTAATCGTGGACTGGGTGGATGATTGCACCAATCAAAGTATTTCTGTTTCTTGACTTTTTTCAGGTCACTAAAATAAATAAATCTGATAGTGTTTTGATGTTCACAAGTTTATAAAATTTTATATTTTTACTTGCATCTGTAAATATTGATAGAGATGTTGGATATCCTTTGCTGTGAGTGTGTTGTTACTTTACCGTACGTGCTGTATATCGCAGTTCAGAGGAACAATGTTGATAATTATACTGAATCAGTGAGTTTGTGAACTTCAGCTTCGGTTGTGTTTGCTTATCAATGTTTTAGTTTGGAAGATCAGCGACTATTTGAAAATTGTTATTTAGTGATGCAAAGTATGTTCTGATCGTGGGAATGCACCCAGTTTTTTACCCAACATGGGGAAATTAAAGTATATTTTGAAGTCAACAAATGGGTTATGCAAAATGAAATAGGTTAAGCAAAACTATTTTGCTTAAGCCATATCTGGGTTATGCAACTTTCTAATTTATGCAGGCCTGTGTTAGTAAGAAATACTAATTATTAAAATTACAATAGAAAATATTAAAAAGTAGTTTTTACTTACTTCTGATTTGTAGATATGTCGCACATCACCAGCTCCCTCCTCCTCTTCCCATGGTGCATCTCCAGTTGGGTTGTACATGAAGTTCAGCATTGACTACAATGCAACAACATCAGCAGCTGAGAAATGCAGCTTTTAATCAGCAATAAAGGTACATTGGTTCAATCAATAGATCCAAGTTGTATATGTACATCATCATCATCACCAATGTTCTATGCCTTCAATAGATTATTAGGCTCAAATTGTACAGCAGTAGAGTATTATGTTTGTTTTCTTAATCACCAGTTGGCTAACAAATTAAACTTAACACTTTTTTGCCTCCCTGCTGTCTTTCTAAAAAGTTAATCTATATGCTACTAACCACTCGTAAGGCCCCAAATCCCATTCTCTGACCACAAAAACATCAAACAACTTCTCAAGCTTCAAGGTATGTTTATTTCCAGTTTATTTTACAACTTGAGTATTTTTTTACAATCACAGGAAAACATTAGAATTCCCACACAAAGTCTTAAATTTTCTGAATGCCATAACAAACTTATATTTTCTTTCATATTAACACTGAGCTTGGGCTGCCTGCATTTTAACTGGGCCATTTAATTAATTTCTCAAAGAGAAGAACTTTCAGTCTTGGTGAAAAGATCATGAAACTGAATATTTTTTTACAATACTAAATTCTTCTGCTCTATTATTTTTTGCTGCACCAAAGTGGGACAGACAAACCGACTACTCCCCTGCCCCCCCCCCCAGCTTCCTGCAAAAAATCATTTGGGAGGCTTCATTTCTTCTTTCTTCTCCCTTTCCCCCAACGCAGCACCTGATGTGCTAATACGTAACCTTCTACACCTGCTTCATGTCATTAACTGGTATAATTTATAATTGAATAAGCTAAGGGTTTGAATTAAATATGATTGTCACAATATGGATTTACCCATACTTTATCTTGGAAAAAGTGCAACAAAAAAGTTGTGGCACTAACCTTGGTTGTATCTTTCCTATCATAATCTTTATTAAATTTTCCATCCCTAGAAACATTGAAAGAACAGAACGAAAATTGCTCTGCTACCGTATATCATATCAATACAACAAACAGATTTAAGAACTTTGAAAACTGTTTTTTTTTAAATTTTGAGAGATATGAAATAAATGTACTGTGCAAATAGTTTTATATAACTATGTATAAATTGTAGGATCACCAATCCACATCCTTGTTTTTCAGGTTTTCATTGCCTTCAATTGTTATTGACAGAATCCAACTGCTAATGAACAAAGATACACAGCTGGATCACATGCACCATAAGCAATATTTTCAGTTATCATTATGCAAAACATCTTTAAACATTAACCTCATACAGTAGAGCAACATAAAAATTATTATAAATTATCTTTGATACTACTTTAGGATTGAGTTAAGCTTTGCAAAATAATTAGAAGATTAACTTAAAATATGATCTGCTAACTGAATTAATTTGGCAAGTATAAAACAGAGCTTTGTACTGTCTAACAGAACTTTATTTACTGAATGGATTTTTGTTTAGAGTTGATTTATTGTGTAGATATTGTAGATGAAGAACCTAACAACATACAATGGCAAGAAAGCCGTATTATTGCTAAAGAAACAAACACAAAAAAGAAAGTTCCTGGAATCTCTAGAGATGATGAGAACAATATATAATAAGAAAATTCCACTAAACACTCACGCAGAAATAGATTATTGGAAATATTGTTTGAACTTGGCTTTCAAAACAACATCAAACGACCTGAAGAAGACAGCCTAAGCGCTGTCGAAACGTCGACAAAAATAAAAACTATGCAGAAACTGAGTGTTCATGAACCCGATAAGGACAATAAAGAAATTTGTAACCACCTAGGCCTGCAAAATAAGGATTTCAGAAACAGAATTATTATTATTATTATTATTATAATTATTGAAAACATTGCCAAATACTACAAAAAAAGAGATTTTCATGACCCTGTTGACTGGTAACAGAAAACACCACTGAAGCTGCATTGTGTTTCCTAATTAAACTGAGCAAAAGAAAAATCTACACATGTGCATCAAATAACACACTATATACAGCAATGTTTTTCAAAATCATATCTCAGTACTTACTTATAATGTTTTAATAATACTGGCTTCGGGGATACTTTAAGTTTTTTACACAATTTCTTGCTTTCCCTGGAAAAAAAATTCACTCTTTAAATATAACTACACATATGTGGTTATCTGGCTTGCTAATTGCTCTGTCTCGAGCTAAAGGAGCTGACATATGTATGCTGCCAGCTACACACTCATCGAAAAAATCAATTATATGCCCTGAGCAGGAATCAAACCCACATCTCCCGGCCTGTCACTAGTACCAGTCAGGCAGATCCATTCAGAGCCTAGCACTCATGCCATTAACCAAATAACATCATAAAACTGCTATGTTGCCAGCACGGTGGTCCCTGTCATGGTATAGTGATTAGCTGACGCCTGACTAGTGACAGGGATATGCGTGCTTAATTCCCACTCAGGGCATTTAATAACCGATTTTTTGATGAGTGTAGATGAGAAAAGAAAAAGACATGAGTGTATGATAAATATCTATCTTTCTCTGCCTCAAACCCCCTAATCTGAAGTTCCAAATAATTTAATCACACAGAGTGGAAAGATCTATGTTAGCCAATTTGAGTGTAGGATGGAATAATTGTACAGAGTGGAAAAATGTCCTAGGTTCAATAAAAGTGTTAAGTGGAATAGTAGTATAGAGTGGAAAAAAGACTTTGTGTGCTTGAATCAGACTTCAGGATGGAGGCGGTAAACAAACGACAACCCACAAGTTCAAGTTAAGAAGCTTGATTATTCCTCACTTGAATACAGATTTCCAAAAAGGATTTCATCAAAAGGCACTTACAAAAAGTGTTGAGCTACATCACAGGAATTCCTTAATTCAATAGTTGCATAGGCCCGAATAAGGTTTGTATAGAGTGGAAATGTGTAAAAATAATAATTGTGTAGAGTCCAAATAAGGCCATATATATAGAGTTGAAAATTTCCTTGGAAAAAATAAACATAGATGTACAATAATTCAGAACTTCAGAGTATTTCAGTTGTATTAATTCTTCTATTCTTGCAGCAAAGTCGTCAGATATAAGGTGATAGAGGCAAACTAACACTCAAATGACAAAAGATTGGTCCTGTTCGGAGGCTCACACCATTAAATAAATAACATGGTTTGTAAAACTGCCACTGACATTAATTGTCAATGTGGTGGTCCTTGATGGTGTAGTGGTTAGCACATTTGACTAGTGATAGGGAGATATTCAGATATTTTTTTTTCAGGAGTCTCCTTTTTGAGAGCAATCTTCTTTTCTCTTTTTTCAAAACCAAATTTTTCTTTTTTTGAACATTTTGAAAATTTGGTAGAACTTTTGAAAAAAAACATAAGCTTTTTTGACCATTTAATGCGAGATTGCACTGAAGATTTGTGGTGTCTCTGATTACTAAGTACATTAAAATACTAATTTCAATCTGTGTGTATCAGAGGGTGTGTGTGTGTGAAGAGTGTAGGGAGTGGTGTGTGTGTGTTGGGGGGAAGAAGATCATGGTTCCCATATCCAATATCCAATATATCAAAAATGACGCCTCCAAAGATTGGAATCTCTGGAGCCATTAGCACTGAGCCATACCGACTCCCTACAAGTCTCTCTTTTAAGGTGAATAAAGAAATATGTGTCATCTGTTTCCATTTTACATAAAGTAATAATTAGCAAAAGTATTTCACATGGATATCTTATATGTATATAGCTTTGGTTCCCTTAATGAACTGTTTTAATTATTTCATGCTTAGGAAATAATTAAAATACTTCATTAGTTCATTAGGAAATAATTAAAATAGTTCATTAAGGGAACCTGGGACATGCTTCCTTGTAAAGTTTTGAAATTTCAGACCCTCTGGCTTCTCTTCTTGATTTTAAAAAGGGGGTGGTTCACACTTGGTGACCCCCTCTGGAGATGCTCAGTAATATAATCAAAGACATTCATGGTAAGCTTGTGAAGAGTTTACTATGATAAGAAATGTCTGCTTGGTAATTAGGTGTTTCATTTAAGACAAAGTATTACTTTGAGAATGTAAATCAACTGAGAATGCAAGAACATCACTGTTTACAGTTATAAATTCACCAACAATATTAATTGAACATTGATGTAATAAAATTGACAAAACCCTGGATGTCAGAGGGAAGATATTGAGGGTAACAAAAGGAGTTAAGTTTTTATTCATCAACTCACCCACAATTAACAAAAGCTATTGTTCCCTTTCCTTTTATTTCATTGGCTACTTCACTGAGAAGAGGAAATTTCTTATTTGCTACTTTTTCTGAAATGGAAGCAGAATTGAACTTGAAATTTACATATTATATAATTGTATATATTTCTATCTGGCAATATACTGTACTGTATGTATATATACACGCAGAGGTGGGATTGATAACCATCACACCAAAGTGATGGCTTAAAATGTCTCCCTCTGAGTACCCCACTCAACTCTCCCCCAACCCACTCAACTGTTCCCTATCCCACCTCTCATCTCCACCCCACCCATCTCGTCCCCACTCTACCCCTTACCCTTACCCCCATCCCACCCAACTCTCCCCCACCCCACTCAACTCTCCCCCACCCCATTCAACTTTTCCCCATCCCACCTCTTA
>JAOEJH020038026.1:0-10669 GCA_025448215.2 Palythoa grandis
AATGTATATGGATACACCTTCTGATGCTTGTTAGTCAGCTTTGTAACTAGAGTTCGAAATAAAGGTCGAGTAGAATTCATTCCAAGGGAAGAGAAAATATTTCAAAATAACGAGGAATTCGAAATGATTGAGTTCAAAATAAACATAATAAAATGACTCAAGAAGGAAGGGTAAAACCAGGGGAAACAATTATTAGTTGGAAAGAATGGGGACTTCAAAACAACCAAGTTTAAAATTGCGAGGTACAACTTTACATAGTTACATAGACTTTATTTAGCATTGGATTTTAGAGTTGCATGAATTAGTGCTAGTATCTCTGATGTATAGACAAGTAATTAATAGATCACTACATTGAGGGTTGAAACGAGAAAAAATTTCTGGGATCCTGACAGGCTCATGAAATTTTGTATCTGACTAGTAGACCATGTTGTACACTGTCAATTATATTTATCCTGCGTACAAAGTAGGTGATCTCTGTGTTGATTTTCTCTTTTTTTCTTATATGTAAATCACCATGATTTCTCTTATTAAGCTTGCAATATTTTATCCTTGTTTGTAATTGCATAGAATATTAATGAAAACAGCCAATCAAGGTCCTATAAAAAATAAATTTATACGGCTGTTTGCACTCAACCTCAACCTGCAAAGTTAATAATTCAAAAGTAGGTCAGTGAAAATCCTGGCTAAGGTTAAAAAAGTTATGGAAAGTTTGAAATTGCCAATGCCAATACCTGGGGGGGAGGGGGGGAGGATTGGGCTTGTTATATCAGAGTCCAGGCTGTGACATAAACATTATCTGTGCAGTCCCTTGCTGTAGTTACCGTGCTATTACTTGATCTAATTCGTTATTCTTGATGCTTGCAGATTGTCTTAATGAAAATATCATGTCCAAAATGATACATGTAGCTCTGGATTTCTTCAGTTACAATCCAAGCATTTTATTGAGCACTGTAATATATAGTGTAGTAAACGATCCCCAAGTTTTTGAAGTTCTCTCAAAATTTGGCTTTGTCTTGAATGCTCTCAGATAAATAAAAGATAAAGGCAAAGGTTCCTTTATTTAACGTTGTTAGTTCCGTCAGTTCATAGAACTGTTATCAATTCATAGAACTGTTATCAATGGAAGCCGACGGTGCGCCCTTTACCCCCTCCCTCTGTCAGTGCTCTGTTTTACAGGTATTTAAAGCTAAAGCTACACAGATCAGAGGAAAGTTGGAGCAGACGTTGGAGTCACTGAGAATTGAACTGGGGATCTTCAGCACAGAAGGCAGCACACTTACCAACTGTGCCACACGCCTGCTCCTTTTAGAAAAAGTTGCAGTGTTTCGATAGTTGTTCGAATGCTCATTTTTGAAAAGTAGTAAATGCTCCTGAAGATGTTGAAATATTTTCCAAAACAGTCCATAAATGCACTTGATTTTTGAAAATAATTGTTCTTAACTAAATCTAATGAAATATTAATTACATAGAGTTATCTCACTGGAATGAGATTTGACTGACATTGATCAATATTTACTTGATTTATAGGCTTGTTGAAGATTCCAAAAGATTTGTTAACTGGTAGTAGATATGGAAAGCACTGCAACTCGACAGTTGTTAAAAAGCCAGTACTTTACTTTCCACAAGAGCCGTGGGATCAATGGAAGTCGTGCTGGACAGTCTCAAACTTTAGAAAAGTTAACTGACGATGCAATATTCTATCTTAATTCAGTGACTTTTAAAAAGAGGTTTTCCAAACTGAATTTTAAACAGTTGCTTGATGATGCCCTCAAAGAATTCAGAAACCAGGATCATTCAGTAATAGAGAATCACATCATAGTTGGTGTAAAGAATTTGGAAAAGTATGGCCTAAATTTGAGTCTCTATCCATGGCGAAAAGAATTTCTTCTTTTAAAGGTAAGTGAGTAAGGAATAAGTGCAGGGATTGTGTTTCCACACAGAATTGCAACAACTTGCAACAAAAATTTACAAATCTCTTCAAATTTCACAGGCAGTTTTCTCTAAATTACATCGAGAAACAAACTTAGCAGGGTAATTGATGGTGCAAAGGATCCTCCTAAAATGAAATATGAATTTCTGCTCACCCAAATAAAACATTCCTTTCCCCAGTCAGTCACAGCCCCAGAAAGGCTTCCATATTCTAGAAACTTGTTTCCAGACGTTGCTTGTTTGCCACTAATCTGTTAACAATAATCCATATTTTTATAGGGATCCTCCACTGTTCAACAATATTAATCTCAAATAAGACTTTTCTTTAACTTGTGTCCACATCAGCAGCTCAAATTTGATAATTCTCTTTATATAGTTCACACCAAGCAATTTGTTTTGATCATTTCCATTGCTTGAAATTCCCCTGGGCTGCCATCTCAAAATATGATGTGTAAGGGTGGCAGTGCCAGTCTCTACTCTTGATAAAGACAGAAGCAATGAACAAGTAGGAGTCTGGGACTGCAACTATTACACGTCACATTTCAAGATGGCAGCCCATGGGAAATTCAAATACTAGAAAGGATCAAAACAAATTGCTTGGCATGAACTATATTCAGAGAATTATTAAATTTTAGCAGCTGGTGTGGACACAAATTAAAGAAAAGTCATATTTGACATAGTATTGTTCGACAGCGGAGGATCCTTTAATGATAGCCGATAGCAAAATACTGTTTTGCTCAGAAAAGTAGCTGTTGGTTGGCTGGCAGAGCTAGACAAATAACAGCTGTAAAGGGGACTAGGAAGGAGGGGACTGTTTATAGTTCTCGGCCAAGGAATGCTAATTCAGCATTACATTTGAAGCAATGTGTAAATGTTGTAGTTTGGAATAACTACTAAAAAAAATATTTGGTTGTCGCAAACGTGTTTTTTTCAGAAGAAAAACTTCTGATTCCCTTAAGGGAATCGAACCTGTTACCCACTAATTACCGGTTAAATCAACAAGAACCAAGTTAAGTGACCCATTCCCTATGTGAGGTCCTGTTACGCAGTGGGTAGAGCATCTGACTGGTAATCAGAGGGTCATTGGTTTGATTCCCATTAGGGACTCATAATTTTTTCTTAGAACTAAAAAATGCAAGCTTGTGACAACCAAATATTTCTATGACAGCATTTGAAGCAATGCTGTGTTTTAAAACTGTGTTTTCAACAGCAATCAGCTGAGGAACTGCTGCCCATAGATTTAAAGAACGTTTTGATTATAATGTTTTATGCAGAAGACGAGATGGAAACAAATTGCAGAAGATAGTAAAAAGTAATAAAACCTTCATTACCAGAGACGTGTAGACTAGTATTGAAATGCGGAAGTGAGATTGTGAACAAAAAATAAGAAAACAAAATAATTTTGTGCAGTGATTCAGTGGTTTGGAATGGGCTAAGTACAGGGTTTGTATGGAGCCAAGAAATCTGGAAAAAGTGTGGCATTCCAAAAACTTTCTGGAAAATCCGGAAAATTTCTGTAAAATTGAGCAATTTTTTCTCACCTTGGCATACAGGGAATAAAAAACACCTATTGGATCCTACTTAAGTAATTCTTTAGATGTATGTACGTTCTAAACTTAAAGAGTGATTCCATTATATCAGCTGCCCCACATAATTTTCAAAACTAGAATACATAACACAAGCAATACAGACATTGTCAGTGTGTAAGAATTTTGTCTGAAACTATAACTGATCAAATTTTGAATCTGGAAAATCAAAGCAAAGGTCTAGGGAAAAAAATTATAGAAATACTGTGAAAGTTTGTTTTCAAAGATCTGTACGAACCCAGTAAGTACATAATTATTTTCTTCGGTGTCCATGAGCAGCGATTGATAATGGCCCTTTACCTCGTAGGACTATTTATTTTTATCTATCTGCTGTTTTGTATTGTATGCTAAAATGACACCGGAACTCCTAGCAGTCCCTGGAGACAACATTTTGTCTGTCAAATGAAGCAGCTGCATCCTCCGCTTGAAGTTAAAGAAATTTGTTTGTTGATGTTTTACAAACAGTAAAGAATAATTTTGTCACTCAAATTGAAACTTGTAAAATGCACCAGACGTTGGAAATGATGCTTTGTTATAATCTTTTTCTGACATTGTTTTTATCTTCAGTTTTAAAACATTCACATATTTTGTTTATGCTGTCGTTTCAGCTTCACAGTGGATTTTTCAAATGTAACGTGGAAATCCATTTTAAACCCGCAAAGGAAGTTCTGGAAATGTTTGGTTACAAAGAGATATCCTCGCAGGAGCTCACAATTGTGGACAGCCTTAATCCTAAACATTCTCAAAGCGAATTGCAACTTGTAGTGGATAAGATACAAGAAATAGTGTTTGAGCTGTTTCTAATGTCAGTTGAACTTGCACAGCTTATCCCAGTCCTACAGATTGCAGACAAAGAAGGTTATTCATTAGAAGATGCTTTGAAATCACGAAGGAGGACTTCAGGAGATGTTAAAGAAGCTCTCCGTTGGCTTGAGATGAATGCCAGGAAATCTTCTGCACCAAAACGGACAAAATATGATGTCCTTGACAATATAGAATCTCTTAACGAAGACTGTACTAAGCAGAAAGGCAGTAGGAAGAAAGATGGCACAAATGAAAACGAGGATGATGAACACATACTATTGAGGCATCAACAAAATCTTGAGAAACATGGAGCAAGAACAAGAGATCTGAAATACCCTCCTGGGACTAAAATTGAGTCCGGATCAGCGCCAACTGCCCGACAGCATTATGCCTTGGAAATTCCTCACAACCAGCAACACGAAATGGTTGGCCCCCATGAACTTGGGAATGGCATTGTTACTGATGGACACGGTGCTGGTGTCAGAGGGCCATTTATTGGTTTTGACATGGTACAGAGTGAGTTTGATGATGCTGAGTTGTATGGCCATGTGGAGAATATGCCTGCAGCCGACCAGTCCTTACAAAAGAGGGACATTAAGTTACAGCCCATTCCAAATGTCACTACACCACATGCCCAAATATTCGGTCATTCAGCAGGAGATTATGTTTCCATGGAATCTTTCCTGAATAGCAATGGAGGTACACACCAAAAACCCACTGCTGAGCCACCTTTGAACTGTGCTAGTGGCAATACAGGAGCAGTTTTGCCAGCATCGACCCTCCGTGATTCAAGTGATGTAGGTGACTACGTTTTTATCGACGACATATGCACTCAGTCTGTAGTAAAAACTGAGAAGCCATGCCAGTATCCAGGGCTAGCAATGAGGATGAATTCCAATGAGAACTTTAGCACGCGCTCAAAAAGCTATCAACGTGAAAATAACGAAGTGCAAGGGGAGATGAAAGAAGAAAAACAAAAAGATGAGGCAAAAGATAATTTGCACCTGCTCATGAAGGATTGCTTAAATATTCAACAGAGCGCCACTCGTTCTGCCTCTTCAGCGGCAACAAATATTACAGACCATAGTGTTTCAAATTCTACTGATCAGTGGGACAAAATGTCTCGTCACTCTGGCAGTGATTTAGCTCCCTCTGGTGCAAAAAACATTGGAAAACAGAGTGGCAGTGCAGACCTTAGAATTTACTCAACTTTCCAGGAGCAAAAGCGAACAACAGCGATTAATTACAGCGAAAGGAATTACAATTCTGATCCCAGTTTGATAAATTGCTTTCGGGATCAAGTCCAGTCAGCAGCATCATCAGCAAAGATTTCTACTGTAGTTTCATCATCAAGCAGCACAGGCCTTGCTGTGTACTCGACTGCCCAGCACAACACACAGCCATCTCAAACAATATCTGCAGCATACCAAAACTTCAATTCAGATTCAGAAAATGTAAAAAATGATCTCTCCCAGGTTTCCACAAGCACAAGTTGTTTGACAACGAGCAGCTCTGTTAAGTCAACAGCATCATCAGGTGGTGATACTACAATGACAGTGAAACTTCCACCTACTGCAAAAGAGAAAAATTATATCCATAAAGGAAGTGGCACTAATGTGCAAAGACAGTCAGACATCCAGGGATCAACGATCACACCTGCTTCTCAACAACCCCTTTGTGATCATTGCCAACTGAAGGGATCTAGCATATGTGACAACTGTTTTATTATTGTTTGTGATTCTTGCCAAGAGATATTTGATTCGGATCTGTGTCCAAAGTCCAAAGAAGGAAGAAGAAAAGGTGAGCACAAGTTCAAGTCCTTTGTTAAACTCTCGTCAAAAGAAATGAAGAGAAATAAAACATCTAACCCTAGCTCAAGTGCATCCCCAGAGCGGTTGTCAAGAGATAAAGTCAGCAACAAAGCCCAACTGGACGATGGTGAAAAGGAAGAATGGAACTGCGATCGATGCACCATGTTGAATCCACCCGAAAACACAGTTTGTTTTATGTGTGCAAGTACACGAGGACTGGAGCAACCCGCGCCGCCCCAGGCTGGTTCACGAGTTTGCAATGGGTGTACCTTCAACAATAAGGAGGGCGCAAAAGTCTGTGAGGTGTGTCACAAAACGCTATATTCAACTTTAGTTTAACACCTGTATATAGTAAACTTTTGTAGAATGAATTACTTGGTAAATGCTTGATATCAGTTAGACAGGTAATCACTTCGTGAGGTAAAGGCTTAAAAAATGTATATAGTAAATTGTTGTAGAATGAACCACTTAATGGGTACTTGATGTCAGTTCGGTATTATAATCACTACATAAGCAAGGTAAAGCAGGCTTAAGAAAGTTCTGTCTGTAATAAACAGTTTTAGACTGAACCACTTAGTAGATACTTGATGTCAGTTCGGTATTATAATCACTACATAAGCAAGGTAAAGCAGGCTTAAGAAAGTTCTGTCTGTAATAAACAGTTTTAGACTGAACCACTTAGTAGATACTTGATATCAGTTCGGTAGGTTAATCACTACGTGACCAAAGTAAAGCTGGTTTAAGAACGTTATGTAATAAACTGTTGCAAAACGAACTGGTCACTTATTTGGTACTCGATATTATTTGGTAAAGGTTAATCACCATATGAGTTAAAGGTTTAAGAACTGTCTGTAATAAACTGTTGTAGAATGAACCACTTAGTAGAATTTTGATATCAGTTGGGTAGATTATTTACTACATGAGGTAAAGATTCAATAAGAACTGTATGTAACAAACTGAAGAAGGACTCCAGTTCGAAACGTTAATATCTTCGACTATTTCAACGGTGTAAAACTTAAAAATCTACTAAAACTGTCCACGTGAGTTAATACTTAAAATATCAGTTGGAAAGGTTATTCTCTATATATGAGGTATAAGAACTTAAGGACTGTCTTTAATAAATAGTTTTAGAATGTAGTAGATACTTGATATCAGTTGGGTAGGTTGGTCACTACATGAGGTAAAGATTTAAAAACTGTAATAAACTGTTGTTGAACGGAACAACGTGGTAGAAACTTGATATTAGTTGGGTTTGTTAATCACCATATGAGGTAGACGTTTTAGAACTGTCTAGCAAACTGTTGTAGAATAAACCACTTACAGTAGTAGTAATCCTTAACCGCCTGGTTAGCCCAATTGGTAAGGTGCCAGTCTGCAGTGCCGGAGGCTCGGGTTCGACTCCCTGCCGGGCCTTCACTCAGGGTCTTAAAATAATTGAGGAGAAGGTGCTGCCTTTGCTCCAACATCTGCAAATGGTTAGACCTTCACGTCTTCTCGGATAAGGACGTTAAACTGTAGGTCCAGGGGGCCATGTGTTAGAAAACTCCTAGTGGCGTTAACATGTTTACCCTCTTAAAAGAAAGTGTATTTCTTTCTTTCTTTCTTACGCACTTGAAATCATTTGGATAGGTTAATAACTACATGAGGTAAAGAAGGGCCATCTCGCAGGCTAGCATTATCTCTGCTCGAGGAGAGTGCAAAATTTTGATAAAATCTCCTCAGTTAATTTGATACCGGCTTTTAAAGGGACTTCTTTTTATAAGAACCGGGGAAGCTGAAAGACACCTAAATTTTAAATAAGAACATGCTAAGAACGTACAAACATTCACATTTAATTAACTTGCAAGATCCGGACGGACACTGGGCAAGTTGGTCAGTAGTGGTTATAAAATATAAAAATTATAAAAAACACATTCTCACAATTAAGGGAAACTGATCGATCAAACTACAATGCATCCATAGATACAGTATTATATAATAACCCAAGTTTTTCTCCCGTTTTGATTAGTTCTTGCCTATGATCTATTAGAGAACAGACGCACGATTGACATCACCATTACAAAGTTTAATTCTTTATTATATAAAACAAATAGATTCCATGATGCCTGTGCGTCTGTTCAGTAATAGATCACAGAGGACGTGAAACCGTGGTAAGAACATCATTGACACACTCGGCTATGGCCTCGTGTGCCACTTTTTTGTTCTTACCACAGTTTGACGTCATCTGTGATCTATTACTGAACAGACGCACGCCAACATGGAATCTAGTTGTTAAATATACTGCGTTACGGAATTTTTTTGAGAGATTGTTCCAATCTTTTACTATTTGTTGCCGGAAACTAAATTTATAAGTGTCAGATTGGGTGGACAAATTTATTTCGGTTCGAGGACCTGGTTTTCAGGCATGATTGTGAATTCCAGGTGATAGATACTGCACAAAATCATACAAGAATAATTGGTATCTCGGCTAATTCTCGGTAGTGTAACGATGAACTTTTTCTGAAATACTTCTTATTTATTTATTTATTTTTAGTATAGCTCAGATATTTTTTCTTTGCAGTTAGGGTAGCGACCTGTTAGCAAAGCGTAGTTTTTACTCGCTTTGTATTATGAGAAAAACTTTAAAAGAACAATGAGGCTCGAATTGGCCAAAATTTAAGACCTCTTTTAAAAGTTCATTCTAAAGCTCGATAACTTAGAAAATGGTTTTTTGTAGAAACTTGACTGAAACTCGTTATTAACTTAGTAATTAACTTATATATAGAACAGCCTAAACCGTGCTCGGTACAGTAAATAAAGCACGCGGGAAGTGACGAGGACACGAGAAAGGTTGCAGAAAAAATTTCTCTAACCTATGATAGCAAAAGCAGCTATAAAGAAACAAATATTAGAAAATGCGAAGAAGTTCAATCGAATAAGACAGAAAATACAGTATATTTCAAACCTTTATTTTGAGAAAAGTTTAAAAATGTCTTGTCGAAGTCTTCAAACCGGAGTCTTTCACACAGTAATATTCCATAACCTCGCAAAAGAAGTTCTCGTCTCAGAGGTCATTTCAGTATGTAGTTGCATTCATTTAATAGAAGTGGGATAACATAGTTGGCTTTCGCGGTACTATCGTGTTTGGTGTTGAGCAACCATCCCAAATTAAAGCAATCTACAACAGCATGTTTGTGTATTTTTAAGCTGTACAAACGTTCCGCGAAAAATTTAGAGTACAATGCACATGACTGCAAACTCCAATATAAATAAATTTTGGGCGTAGGTCGAGATTATTTCTTTCTGTTGAGAACAGAACTCCGACATGCGACATCAAGTTATGGCAGTCGCTCAAAACGTTCTTGAGCACGCTGACTACTATATTTAGTAGGGTTTACCGTATTTGGTCGGTTGCGCAAGAATTGCATTTTCTAACAGTAGAATACAGGGAAAAAAAACAGTCCCATTTTTAGACTGAATTGCCACAGGCAACCCAATAAAACATTTTTTAAACTTCAGACTGCTTCTTTTCATTTTGAAAGAAGATACGAATTGAACTTTTAGTTAATTTGTCAAAAACCAAGCGTGGATCAAAGTTGAAATTCTTATAACTTGTCAACAAAGTTCAAGGCCCTTGCTCGGTTAAATGTTTGACGTACGCGTCCTCAGTGATCTGGAGCTTAAGATGCAGACGTTTTCGCAGTGACGGCGACGTGACAGCCCAGGTGCACTGGGCCAGAGGTTACCGTTCTCGCGCCAAAATTAATTTGTTTAAGATTCTCATGACGACTTGAGCGACTTCGTCGAGTACATCGGCTTTACTTTCTGAAATTCAATCGCTTTTGTACTTAGCTGGGCTACATTTGAAGATTTTCGACAACTCGCCCCAATCCAAATCGGTCTTCACGTCGCCGTCGCGTCGAAAACGTCCGCATCTTAAGCTCCCTTGAACAGACGCGCAGCAACATGGAATTTATTTGTTTTATATAACTAGTTGTATAGCTTTCGCTAACTGCCAACGAGTACAAAAGATTAAAAGTTTGTAACTGCCAAAGAGCAGTTTTGAAATTTTGCATTGATCAGTTTTAGTCAAAATGATGAAAATGCACAATCGGAATGGTTCTAGATGGCTACCTACGGCTACGAGGGAGTGATAAGATTTAAGAATTCCTCAGAATTTGGCCTGTGAGATACTGTATTTGTCGAAACGTATACGTACTTCAACTCTGAAAGTAGAGACTCTAAAAAGTTCAATTATCATGAACAACCACATTGGGAAAAAAGACAAAAAACTCCAAGCACATTAAGTACTCATTCTAAACAGAACACATTTATTGAAAGTTTTAAAACTGATATTCTATGAGCAAATGCCAAATGTGGGATGTGACATAATAACTGTATTTTCAAGTGAACTTATCTAGATTTGATGCAGTTTGAATAATAAGTATATTTATAATTCAACAATGATATTCAAAGTAAAAACATACAAGGTGTTACGTTAGTTTCTGGCTGGCTAGCCGTTCGACTAATGTTGGCTCGCTGGCCGATAAGCTGTCAAAG
>JAOEJH020038223.1:0-10660 GCA_025448215.2 Palythoa grandis
AAAATTCATTCAAAATTTGTACGAGAATAACAACAAGGAAAAAAAATCAAACAATCACAATGTATAAAATACAATTAATTAGTGAATAAATAGTGTTTCTAGAGACTTTTTACAATCTTGATTTTTGAAAACGTGAAGAGCTGTATTTTGGAGTACGTAATCGAGTTTACATTACTGTTTCAACGCATGCTTTTCTTAAAATAATAAATCAATCGACGACGGCATAAAGTATCTCTTATTTTTAAAACGTAAAACAACAGAAACACACGCACAGACAGGGGACCTAAATTTATACGTGTTCACGCACTCTTTCAAAACAGATCTTCATTCTTAGGAGAAACTTTAATTTATACATTAGCAAAAAGGTGGCTCTCAAAAAAAATCGAACTAACTTTTAAAACAAGATACAGCTGTACTTTCATTTTCTAGCTAAGACTTCTTATGGGTACTAAGCAACCACGATATACTTGACAACTATGCTGCGCCAACCACTCTTAACAAACACTCCTTTTAATGCCATAAAGAAATGTGTTTTCTTTTAGATTTGAAATTGAAACAAAACAAAGATTGTTTCGCGACGGCTGCTAACAATTTCAACTTGATGTGCGACCAATATAATTAATGTGAAGATTTGTTAAACACTGAAGACTGTAGTGTCTACGCGTCATGTTTCAATTCGTTAAACTAATATACATACAATTTAATACTTGTGATTTGACACTAAAATATTGACGAATGGTAACACATAAAAAAGAATACTGGTTTTAATTTAAAAGGCCTATTCCGGACGTTTTCGATGTAAAACCACGATAAGTAAAGTGCATTCGTTTTATATAATTTTTGCATGTTAAAAGATATCGTAAAACCATCGACTGATTTTTTTGTTAAGACTTTTACCTCGGTTTAAAGCATTCAAAGTTGTGCGAGATTTCTCCAAGGTTAGTGTTTCACTTACTTTTAAACTTTTAAAAATATTTATCAGCTCTTAGTCATATCTGTGGATCTGTCAGTTGTTTTTTGAATTTGTGAATGAATCGTAAAAACAAAGCAAACTCAAAGTGAAATAAAATTAGTAGTATTAGTATTAGTATCAGTATCATCATCATCATCATCATCATCATCATCATCATGATTATTATTACTATTATTACTATTATTATTATTATTATTATTATCATTAGTAGTAGTAGTATTGGAATAGCAGTAGTAGCAGCAGCAGCAGCAGCAGTAGTAGTAGTAGTAGCAGCAGCAGTAGTAGTAGTAGTAGTAGTAGTAGTAGTAGTAGTAGTAGTAGTAGTAGTAGTAGCTGCAGTAGTGGTAGTAGTAGTAGCAGCAGCAGCAACAGTAGTAGTAGTAGTAGTAGTAGTAGTAGTAGTAGTAGTAGTAGTAGTAGTAGTAGTAGTAGCAGTAGTAGTTGTAGTAGTAGTAGCAGTAGAAGCAGTAGTAGTAGCAGTAGTAGTAGTAGCAGCAGCAGCAGTAGTAGTAGTAGTAGTAGTAGTAGCAGCAGTAGTAGTAGTGCTAGTAGTAGCAGCAGTAGAAGCAGTAGTAGTAGTAGAAGTAGTAGAAGCAGTAGCAGCAGTAGAAGCAGTAGTAGTAGTAGTAGTAGTAGTAGTGGCTGTAACAATGGTCGCAGTATTGGTTGTTGTTGTCATAATAGTAGTAATTACAGCAGTAGTAGAAGTACTGTAGTTCTTATATATTTCTTGGAATGGTTTATTCCGTGCATGAAAATAATTGCTCTTGGTAACGCAACATAACACGTGCTCGATTTGCTTTCATACATGTCAAACTTGAGGAGTATAAAGGTACAGAATTCGAAAAGAAACTCGTTAGACATGTTGGCATTTTTTTTGAAGGCGTCTTGCGTTTCTCTTCTCAAACCCGAGGCCCAAGTCCACGTAAGGGTCGTTCGAACGGTATAGTAACTTAACAATGTCAATGATTTAGAGAAATTCAAATATTTAAATTATAAATTGTCTAAATACAAGGCACAATTTGAAGAAACTAAAAAAGTCACCTCATTTAAAAGACCATGATGCGGTAATTTAAACATTTAGCCAAAAATATTTTCCTTCTTACACGTTTCTAAAATTTAGCGCATGCTGAGGCAAAATAATATTCTTTTCCTAATAATTTTAACGACTGAGTGGTTGGAGGAGTGAAAAGATCTCTGCTTCAAGCCACAAAGGTCCCGGGTTCAAATCCTGGCTCTGTCGAGTGTTGAACATTTATGTGACCTTCTTTCCGCCAAAGTTGCCTCAGCTTCCATCCTTTCGAGGTCGGCAAATTGAGTACCAGCTTCTGCTGGGGGCTAACCTGCGACGGATTAGTGTCCCGTCCAGGGGGAGTGAATGGCTCTCATCTGCTTAACACTACAGAAACCGGAGATAAGCGGCAACGCCAAGCCCGGTGAGTTTTCCGCGCAAAAAAAAACATTCAACCGCCTGCCAGCAGGCTACCAATGAGCCACTTAGGCTCGTAAAAGGATTTAGCATTTAGCCGATTTTAGGCTGAAAATATTCTTGTGAATATCCTTATGTAAAGGGTTACACAACTAGTTGTATTAACTGATACGACCTGACTGGCTTTGTTACAAAAAGGAAGATTTCAGAATCACAGTTATGATCAAGTGTGATTTGATTGAACAGGCAAAAACTGTGCGTATATGTAACAAGTTTTCAATCTTAGGCATACTCTTAAGATTTTTCTTAAAACTTCGCCAATTTAATCATCATTAAGACAATGTTATTTTAAAGCATATTCGTTTAAAAAGACTGCAAATTGTTCCGAATGAGCGACTCTAAAGAAGGCGATGTTGCTTTCAACTGTCACTCGCTGTGAAGTCCGATTTTTTATTTTATTTTTATTTTAAACAAAATAGCGTTGGAAAATGATACAACGTCGATACTTACAAAAACAGTTTGTTTTTATGGAAAAAATTAAATTGCATGAAGGCAAGCTGGAGACATCAAGAATTTGGTGTAGTTTCACTGCCAAAAGTTGGCACAATGTGACTTGTATCTGTTACTTCGCAATATTTATTTCTGTATGGAGTACAATAAAACGTAATGAAATTTCCTTAATTTTATCAGTTTTATCAGTCTCGTACGAAATTGCGTTGCATTACTCGCAGATTTATCATTCGTATCTCAAATTATTTGATAACAAAGATTAGTTTTGGTGCAAAAATAACCAAAGAAGTTTGATTTTCGGAGCCAACCGCACGAATCTCGTTGTAGGCGGTGATTTCGTAACTTTTACTTTTTTAAGCTTCCAATGCAAATAGAACTGAAAAAAATAAAATTATAATTAAAAGTAAAAATAAAGAAACAAATAAGATCTATCTGCTATCAACAAGGCATAAAATTATTTGCATTTGACAAGAAATTCAAAAACGAAGAGGATGTTTGAAAACCTGTCGTCCCTGCAAATCCGGTATCAAATCGGAGGAAGAACTTTTAAAGTGTCATTGTAGTGTATTTGATAAGATTAAATCCTAAACAGGTCTTGTTGTTATTTTACTAAAATAAGATAACTCAAAGCTGTTTTTAAACCTATTATTTTAATCTTTATAGCGGCAATACAAGAGCTTTTATTTAAGTCTCGAAAACTAATTAATGATTCGAGGTAAAAAAATTAAATTGCGCCAGCGCCTTGAAACGTGATCAAACTTTGTCTTCAAGAACACTGTTTCCCTTGGGAGAATAGAGACAAGCAGCTGCTTACAAAATAACCTCGACTGATATTTTATGATAATTCTGTTTTACGACCACAGTAAGTTTTTATTCTGAAGAAAGAGTCTATGCACGGATATATACGTGGATGCAAAAACTGCTCACTTAAAACTGTTTCGATCCGTGTTAAGCGCGCGAAATCGAAGTTAGGCCAAACATGTAAAACTATAATATGGTTTCGCTTCTTTTACTTGCAGCTGATTGTCCTCTTGTGTTCGCCCTATTTATAGACAACTAAAAGATTGGCAATAGACAAAAAGAACAACGGCTGTTTGAATTGCAATTAGTTCCTTTTCAAAAGTGTCTACTCCGCTCGCTCATACATATTCAGAATGGCTCCGTAACACGGAACAACATGTCACCAAAGACTTTTTTCATTAACAAACTTTACTCAAAATGTCAGATTCACCCTCTGCGTTCGACCTTTGGTATTAGCAAATGATCGGCAAACTGAGAGATCAAAGCTCATTCTGTTGACACACTGACTAGCAATGTGTCAAACTAAAGAAACTACAAACAAGTATTAATTTGCTACATGTTAAAAACTTCCTTTTAATAAGACCAACGCCGCGCAACCCAGAAAACAAAACAACATGGTGCAAAAACATACATTGAAATCGTTTCATCAACAGCATCGCAAAATTGTTTCTCTTTTGTTTTTCTCTTTTTTTTCGAAAAGATCTCACCTTTCTCGTGTGTTGCTACTTGGGGTGGACAAGAATCCGAATCTGGGCTGGCTGTCTCACTGTAAGAATGATGCTGATGATGAAGAAGAGAAGGCGGTGGCGATGCTATGTCCTCAGCCGGGGATGTCGGAATGCTGTATTCTGAATTTCTCCTCGTTGCTTGTGCTCTCATATTTTCTTCCTGTGTTTGCTGTCTGCGAAGTGCCACCTGAGCCGCCATCACTCGTTGCCGCTCTGCGATCAACGTGCACTGCGCACAGTTGCAGTCCCTCCACTGACAGTAGCGCTTGTGACCCTTCAGCCATGACACAACTCCGTGGTTTCGGCAGCGGGCGCACTTGGGAGTTCTCGGGGGCTTTCTCTCCGGGAATGATGGCTGAACAATAAACGAGCTCTCACTCATGATAACATTCAATCTTGTTTTGTCACTTCAGCTTGAAGAGCACTTGTATTTGTAACTGTTTTCAAATCTTTTCACGCGCTCCCCGACGTAGCCGGTAGCCGACGATTAGGTGAAAGGCTTCAAGAGGCTGTCTGTCTTAGCTTGTTAATGCGCCAACAAGCAATAACTAACTATTCTGACGGCGTCTCTTTGTGTTAAAAACTTTTGTGTAATTGCTGTAGCTTATTTAAGGTGTGTCGTGATTGGACAGGCCCGAAATTGTTGCTGTCTCGGACAGCTTGTGTACTCCAGTGTATTAACCAAAGTGGGTTCTCGACTGGAGTGGTTTACTTTTAAAGAGAGACTGCCATAGCAAAAGAACGATGCCTACAATATCTAACTTTTCATCATCCACCGGCACTTTCAAAAATTGCAAATGTCTTTAAAATTCACTCTTTCACACCTATCGTTGCTACAGTAAAAGGCCTCGTTGTCAAATCCCTGTTTGCCGACAAAGAGACAGTTTGACGCATGCATAACTAATTCCATTCAGAGCCCGTTTCATTTCAATTGGCGACATAGTTACATTTATAGCCACACACGCCCCCTTGGCAATATTAAACAAACAGCTCTTACATAGCTATTGTATTAGCTTTTAATTACCAGGTCATTAATAATTCAAGCCCCGTTCTTAATACTTTTGCGAGTATATACGCAGTATCTAATTGAATGTTCCACAAAAGCGCCATACAACTAGCAGTCCCAGAAGACTTTTGCCACCAAAAGTATTTTAATGAAAGTGTGTGAAAAGCAAAACACTTGGCACGAAACATAATCTTAGAACTAATTCAATATTCATGGCAAAAACAGCGCCATTCTTGTAGATTCAAAAGATTAATGCATCTTGAAACGACTTTAAAATATAAACTCGGTCTCCTTTCACAAGAAGTAATCTGTGCTGTTTCCTTTGCAACGGCGACAACCACAAGGAATTGTAATCATTATTCATGAATATATTTGCTCTTTAATCTTACACTACGAACTTTTGGTCAGATTCATATCTCAGGCAGACCATATTTGAATTTAAATAAATGTATCCGTACGTGCTTGAAACTTGATGGTTTGAAGTCTTATGTGGAAAAGGAAATTTGACAAACAAAACACCTCAGAAATGAACAAAGTTACTTTACTCAATTATTATCGTGGCAGGTGTGAAGATGTTTTAATTTTATACATTGGGTAGTTCAAACATCCGATTTTTTGTTTGCCAATTACTTATGTACTGTTAAACTTTGTTAAATGATAAAATAATAAAATAACCCAATCAGGACTACAGAGCTTAATCTAGTTTCGTCCACTTGCTGCTTGCAATGTTTAAACACGTAATTTTCACATTAGAGAAGTTATCGACCAGTTTTGAAGTGACAAAAGGGCGGCCAAAAGAAAGCTGGCAAATACTATGAATTCGAGTTTTAAAACCAACAAGCAGTTGAGCAGTGAGCAAGACGGTACGGCAGATGGTAATATTGGATTATCTTCGTTTAATTTCTTTGTCTGTTTATATCAGGGCTTCCATTACGCTGCACAGACAGATAAACGAGTTTCTTTTCAAAGTGAAAAGAATGCCAAGACTTCTTTGTTTTGGGATTAACGGCTATTCGAGAACAAAGACGAATTTAAAACAAATGTCTTTACTTTATTTAAAACGAATTTAAAACAAATGTCTACTTCATTTAAAAATATTTTGCTGCCCTGAAACAACGAAGGCCGAAATTAAGATGTGTGAATTAAGTAACACACAGCAAATATTTTAGTAACAAGCTTTAATGTTTCACAAAGTTAAAAAAGTTGTTTGTAGCGAGTTATTCGTCACTTTGTTCGTTTACTGGGGTTAAAGTCTCTTCTTGAGTATCAACGAGGTTCATTAATTTGTCTGGCAAGAGACTTCGTAAAGAAATACAACGTTGGTCTGAAGCATAAATGACACACAGCGCAAGACAGGGCAAGACAGACAATTTATTTTACATTTTTGATAGTAACAATTACAACAGTTTGAGTATAGTCTATATTAAGATAAGAGAAACGTTAAGGCTGGAAAAAAAACTATTCTAAAAACTGGTTAAAATTAGGAAATCATTTCAGTGCCTAAATTAACTGTGCAGTTTTCAAGTCAGACACTAGTTATTTTATGTTGATGTTTTGTAGACATTAAAAAGACATTCGCAGATAATTTCAAGGGAATGGAACATCTATTTGATTTGGTGATAAATTTGCTTCATTAGTAGATAGCGTTTGGCTTTTTGTGTGAAATTATAATTGTCGAGACGTTTCAGCTTACTTGGTAAATGTCACCATAAATCAAGTGCCATGTCTGTCGTAGTATGCTTGCCTATGTTAGCTCTGACTCGTGTCTTTCAGGAGTTAACTTTAGAAGCGTATTTTGTGCTGTGTGTATGTATGTCTCTACAGCTAGATAGTAACGCAAAAAACCCCCAAAGTTCTTTGTTTTTACATTTTGCTGGTTACATATCTTCAGACATTACTTATACAGACCCCAAATTTTGCATTTACAGTAATTTTTCACCAAATTAATCATTTCCCCTATATGATTACAACTAGGTCGCAATATATTGACACGTCCGTTTTCCCACGAGACCCATTTGAGCCCTGGAGTCTCAAGTACGCACAAGAAACTAGCGAACGTTATGAATCGCGTTTTTATAAGATCCAGTAAATTTTGGTCGAGGATCGATGTTCTTAACTTTTGCATAAAATTGGGCCTTAGTTGTTCTTGAATTGGTCTTATTTCTACACCGTTAATAATCATAATTATTACATGGCAATAACCAAATCCAGTATGCTGATTGGCCGAAAATCGGTCCACTAACTTCCCATACAAGACCGGGAAGTTATTGGACCGATTTCTCGCTAACGCGAGCGCGCGTTTGCTCTCTTTTACTGACCTAAAACTGAAGCCATGTAATAAATATCTTAATAACCTCGTTTGCTCGGTCTGTCCTGGAAAATATTTGCCCTCGGTCTTTCGTACAGTGAAAGACCTCGGGCAAATATTTTCTCGGACAGACCTCGCACTCGGTTATTAAGATATATATACCGACAAATGTAGTGACCATTGTTTAACAATGCATCCTTGTTATTACGTTCATGTGGTAAATGTTACTTTTGTGGACTAGTTTTGTCGGTTTTATGACAAATAGTTTTTCCACGTACAGGAATGTTATTGGAACGCTGATACTGCCCGCTTGACCCTAAGCGTATGGGCCAAAATCGTAATACTAATGTATAAGGGGGGAGGGTGGTTAAAATTTTCCAAACTATTTGTCCACTTGAATTGAAATTTGGAAAAAAACAATAATTTGGTTACCCAATATTTGCTGTTGATTGGTTTCCATGGATACAAAGTAGTTCTTCAAGTCACCGTTTTTGCCGCCATCTTGGATTTTCAAGTTTTCAATTTTGTTCAAATTTTCAACAAAACAATTAAAAATCATTTAATTTGCTAACTACACGACAAAAAAATCTGAGCTTACGAGTGACCAATTGTTTCTCTTCCTTTTTTGTTCACGTTTCCACGAAAACAGGAGCAAACTCATCGGGTTCCTTCTCGAAGTCCCAGTTGAATCGTTTCGTAAGGTTTTCACGAAATCTTTGCGCTTTTGACACCAGTTTCTGGTCAACAACTTTGGCGTTTTCCATGTTGGAAAAGAATATCTGTTTAACAGAGAACAACCGCATTACTGAAATTAGTTAACCTGAATATTACTCTGAAAAGCTCAGATAAACAAAACTAAAACATTAAAAATAACTTTTTATACAAAATAATGTTGATAAAGATGATAACGTTGATTACGATAATGATGATGATGGCAATGATGACCATAATGGTGATGATGGTGACGATGATGATGACAATAACGATAATGACGAAGATGATGATGGTAATGATGATGACAATGATGACAATAACAATGATGGTGATGACAATGATGACGATAATGATGAAAATGATACTGATGATGATGACAATGATGACGATAATGATGATGGTGATGACAATGACGACGATAATGATGATGGTGATGATGATGATAATGATGATAATAACAATGATGGTGATGACAATGATGACGGTGATGATGATGACAATAACAATGATGGTGATGACAATGATGACGATAATGATGAAAATGATGATACTGATGATGATGACAATGATAACGATAACGATGATGGTGATGACAATGATGACGACAATGATAATGATGATGGTGATGATGATGACAATGATAGTAATGACAATGATGGTGATGATGAGGATGACGATAATTGTGGGGAAGAAGACAACAATGATAGCATCAATCTTTCTCGTACACTTTTAAGACTGAAGGGAGCACTGATATAAAGTTTTAACAATTTATTGTGAAATACAGTAGTACGGTGGAATCAAAATACATGGTTTCAGGCAGATAAAATCAACACCGACTGTTCTTAGACTTAATTTGTACAAGCTTAAATGGGTGTTCGCATGTGCGTTCTTTCCCTTTAGTTCAGGGGAAAATTCGTGGTCTTTTCCAGTTAGTTTACAGATCTTTGAACCTTTTCAAAAAATCCTAGTATACTGAGAAAACTGCACTATATATGTAACCCCTAACAAACACACAAAGTCCTACTTCTTCCGGCAATTTTTCTTCTGACACACTGATAATAAAACTACAGCTGACATCTATTGCTACAAACCTATGCCTACGTTTTTCGGTTAATAGAAACGAATGCTAGTCGAGTGAAAATTGGGCCAGTTATTGTATGGAGAGTCAAAATTTATAACCAACCTAACTGGGTGGGCTGAAAACTTAATTATAAACTTTACCGACTTTTCCAGGTATCTTAAAAAGCCCTTTGTTTTTCAAGGAACCCCAGGCCTTGATTGAAAATTTCCCCAATTCGAGGAATTCCAGGTTTTCTAAGTGGCGTTCTGACACATGGGAAACATGAAACTAAAGATTAACTTTACATGCGTTTTTAGTGATTCCCGAATTGCAAGTGATGAGGGCAAATTAGAAATTTTGACAAGGTAAGTAAAATTAATCTTTCATTTCAGACGTATTGTTTATAAATAATAATAATATAGGTAGGACCCTGCGCGCGCTCTGATTGGTCAAAAACCCATGTTTTATCAGAGTATAAAACATAGAAAAGCGTGTTTTATTGTTTTTCGCCACTCGCGGCAAGTAGAATCTACATCATAAACTAAAGCAAATGAAGAAGCCTAAGCCGTGTATTACACTGTGATAAAACACTCCGGACAACAAACTAATAACGTGTCACATTATCTTATTAATCTAAAACTACGCGTCATGAAATTAACGCGAATTTGACAATTCGTGCTAATAATTATATCGCGGGAATGTTCGAAGTGCGTTAATTTCGACAAATTTAATTTTGTAACATGACAATTTTAACAACAATAATTTTCTTTATTTACAACATGTCAAAAAAAAACCATACATACCAAACAATTTGGGTAAAAGTATTTCGTGCTCTTAAAAGTATTTGTTCACTTTGATATTGAGAAAACATAACTGAGCTACTTCCTGTTATTGCCAATACCAGGTGCCTTGGTCAGCATCTTAGACTTCGCCATCAGATGATTCTTTGTCACTCTCAGAGTCAAGGTCGGCCAGGGTTTTTGGGTATACGGTATACAGGGGCTTTTTAGTCGGGTATACGGTATATTTCAGCTTAAATATGGGTATTCGGGATATACATACATACATACATACATACATACATACATACTTTATTCGTCCTAAACAGGCTTTTCAGAATAAAGGTGTAAT
>JAOEJH020038838.1:0-16729 GCA_025448215.2 Palythoa grandis
CAGTGCGCTGTTTTTCTTTCCTTTTTTTCCCGCTGGAAAAAAATTCCCATACTGGGTAAATCATCTTTTCTTTTTTTCCCCTTTTTAGTTTTTTTTAATCATCTTAAAAACTAAAAGACATTACGAAATTTGAAGTTTTGAGACAATTTGGTTGATCAAAATAAAATAAAGTTCTAGCTAGTCGTCTCTACTAGTTCGGTTCCCGATTCGTTTCCTGATTCGATTTCTTTCCTTTCCTTTCCTTATGAACAGATCCCCCTCAGTTCCCATCAAAATCACAGTACTTTATATTTTTATAGCAGCAATTTATCTATCATCTATCATGATTCAATTTATAACTTCCAAGAACCGGCACGAGTAAGGCTACTGTGTAGCCTCTTGTTCAGTATCGTCCAGGTCTCTTCCGCGCTTCCTTGTAAAATCGATTTTCAATTGTTTTAGTATTACGCACGGTTGGTTTTGAAAAAAGAAACTGTTCTTCTCAGACGAGCGAATAATAGAATTTGTACAATGACATGAAGACAAAATAAAATATGAAAACTTGTATTAGACTACGCAACATTTATAAAATGTTTGCTGCCTTAGCGTTTCAAGTATTGATTTGAAGAGTCGGGTCAGTTTATAATTATGGCAGTACAGATGAAGAAGCAATGAAACTTCGACAATTTTTGTTTACTTTGATGATTTGTTACAAAACTTTTCAGTAAAAAAAAACTGCGGGTTTAGTTTTGCGAATTTTTGTGCAGAATATATAATGAACATATTGCGAACTGCGTTTGCTTGTAACCCATACTGACGCATTTGATTCTTACAAATATAGCTGCTTACAGACACACTCGAACGGAGGAAGACACACATGTTGGAGAAGGAGACGGAAGTCCTGAAGAGAAAACTGCAAACGGTTGAACAAGAGCGGGATGTGCTGGTTTATCAGAGGGACCGACTGATGGGTCAGAATGGACACGATTATTTTGTACTTGAACCAGTGGGGATTCATTCGGCTCACAGCAGTCTACACTTCCCCCAAACAAATGCGTTTAACCAGAATGCAAGCGACCTATCGAGGAAAACCAAAGATAGAAACCACAGTTCATCTGCGTTTGCTTGGGATAAACACCATGAGTTGTCTCCCTACGATAATTTTCCAACAAGAGACGTAAACTCTATAAGTAAGACAAGACGACAGAAAAAGCTAGAATCCTTGAGCGTCGTTAAATCGGCAAAGGAAAACCGTGCCTGTTCGGAATCGATAAACCGCTCAGACAAGAGTTGTAACCAAGCGCGGGAACTCACACAGGACGCTGAAAACGAGGAGCTGAATAAATCTAAACAATTGATGAGTTTGAGAATAGTATCAAAAAATGACTCAGAAGTTTCTCTGAGAGAATCAGCAGATGAAAAAGATGAAAAATTTGAAAATACAAAATCCAAAGTTGCTAAAACAGTTTATCCTCTATTTTCAAACTATAATGGAAAGAATAAAGAAAGTGGTTCCCCGTCTTCAAGCCGCGATTTGTCGGCTTATTCAAATTATAGAAGAACAAAAGAATTCCAGTATTCTGACGGTAAAGTGTTGGCAAGCGAAAGGGGGCACCTCGTTGATGAAATAACGACGCATCCACCACGAGGTGAGCTGTTAACTTATTTGTTCTTGTTTCTGCATTTTTTGAAATTTCAATTTATTTTTTATCTCTTAAATAGCGAAGATTATAAAAGTTGTGTTAAATTTATTGTTTTGGATTCAAAATATTTCTCTGTGTTTCTAATTGTTGTTTTAAAACCTCATGACTAATTTTTCATAACTGACGTCAAAGATACAAAGACAAAGAAAAACTATTAGACGATTGACGTCATTAATTCAGTTTTGGAAAATTCTTGTACGGTTGAAGTCACGTAACAGTACTCGTTATCGACACGGCTGACTCAAAAACGAGATTTGAAAACAACGAAAGAAGACCAGATAACAAAATTGTTGAACTAAAAAGATAGCAGAAATCACAAGAAATACAGTCCAGCTGTAATTGCCGATAACTCTCGTAAGCTATGATTTATTGATTTACAGTGTAAGTTATTACTTATTGTATATTGCGAAGTTTGCATTTTATTGCAGATTTAATTAAAGTTCATTTTTCACCTTTACAACAGCTCTGGAAGTTTTGTGAATGATGAAAACAATTATCGGATTCGTCTTTGTATGGTACGAAAACTTATGCACAACTCGGAAGCTGTTATCCGCCTTAACTTTCGGTTTAAGTACATAATATTTCAACTCTCATCTTTCCCATTTAAATTTTTGTCGAAAAATCTGAAAACTTCCGTTCCCTTAATACTGCGTTTCAATAATCGGTATATCCGAATTTCATAATACAAATTAACAAAGAAATCATCTAAAATATACCAAAAAGCCATCAAAATGTCGACTCTGAGTGTAAACCCCCTCCCCCCCCCCTTCCCCCTTTGCTTGGAAAACTGCTTGCCTTTAATGGATGACACTTGAAAACTGAGTGATATATGTAGAGATAGCTATGTCAAAAGTCGAGTCGGATCAAAGCAATTACACTCTTCAGTTTTAATTCAAAACCCTTTTGTGCGCGAAGAACATTAGTCTATAATGACTAGATTATGTACGCCGTCCACATGTTGTATTGTTCGTAAATCCACCAGCTTCAGTTGAATATATAAATGGAGGGCATCGTGGTTCCAATCTTCTATCAGACTTCTTTACGTGATAACAGCATTCATTTCACTTTGATTCGTATTTTTGAACTATTTATGATGGAAATAAGAATAGTTCACATATATTATTTTAGCAATATTCGCTGTTCACGACACAAGGCTTCCCCGTTTATTTAAAGCTTAATGACACTTTTTATCATTTCCAGATAACTTACTCTCTAGTTTTATTCGTAATTATGCTAGTTAAGCTTTCTAAAGTTATCTTGGCAAAGGTTTAGAAATCAATTATGTTTCGTTTTTTTTGTGTTTATGACGTTACCTTAAAAATAGACAGTAATTTTAATTGTGCATATATCTGTGCAACATCAAGCAAAACTACTCTATTATACTTGATTCTATCTTGCTTTTCTTTTTCTTTGGAAAGTGCTAGTAGTCTTGAATACTCTGGCAACGAAGGCCACGTGCTTGCAATCTAAAATGCCTCATAAAAATGTAAGAGATGTTTTTTTTCAACTTATGGTTACTAAGACACCATAATTTCAATCAATGTGAAATGCCGTGGGAAACTACATAGACATTTCTCCATACCTCAATAATTCGTGGCGTCGTCTTTGTCTTTTTGTCACGTGGTGTTTAGTTTCCTTGCAAAATCCGCATGTGCCATTCGCCAACTCACACGAATGGCTGCGTACTTCAGAACACCTTTTTACCTTTGGTTGTTAAGTGTTTAATAATGTTCAAGTGAGAATGCTGGCGAGTATCCATAAACATTGGAGCCCTCCAGTGTTATTGAGAGGCCCTACGTGTGTTGTATTGTAAACAAAAGCTCTGCAACTGTGGATAGAATATCCTTTTGTTTTAAGCAGCAAGTGACCAAGTGGTACCTCAAACATTTTTTTCAAACAAATAAAGCCGCAAAAAAAGAAAGAAACAAAGGTTTCTCTGGGAAGAAAATTAATGACGATAGCTTTGCTCTTTTACTTCTCAGATTCGGCAAGCCGAAAACTTAGTTTTCTATCACTTCCAAATTTCCAATTTCTGTCGTTCGGACATTCGATTCACACTCGCTGGAATTTTATCTTTCAACATGCCTCTACTCTAGCTAGTCTCTTTTAAGGTTTCACTGAAGCAGTCTTTACTGATTGAGCGGTGTTTTAATTTCATAGCGCATATCTCCATAGTTCATAAATCTATACACATCGCTAGAAATCGCTGAAGATCATGGGTTCTGTTATATCAATGTGAAATTAACAAAAGAGTGGAAACTTTGTTGAGTTCCGAATTTACCAATTTTCCTCCAATTTCTTTGAAATTTAATATTTTGAGAAATAGTTCAAAACTATATGTGAAGGAATTTTGGTATTTTGAAAATTTTCATGTTATCGTAATGAATTTTATCTCGAGCTCTAAACGGTTAACAATGAAGACTATCAGAAATGATAATAATAATGGTTTATTAACAGTTGCTATAATAGTATTACTTTAAAAAAATTGTACTACTAGCGAATGCCTACTAGCGAATAGCGAACTTAAAATCCACTTTCTCCTGTTGCCCCAGTTTTTATATTTTAAAAGCAACCAGTATTTATATATTGTAATTTTATGCGATTAGTAACAGTATTATATATAAAGAGTTGCCCAAATGCATTATACGATCATAATATTCCCTAAAAATTGTTTGAGCCAGTAAAATGTCAGATCACAGCCGTGGTGATTCAAATCTCGGCAATAACGAGATATCAAAAGCCGGAGTGTTGTAAATTAGTATATACAAACTCAGTGACCTTGGCGATATACACATTCTGATTGGTTCGCTATCTCGGGCTATTGGACAATACCCACTCGGGATAATGTTTGTGTCGAAATGGCGGCGGAAAATTCCCGTTTGCGACCATCACGGGCGATGAAATTTTGTAAATACAGATAAATGCAATTCCAGAAAATACCAAGAAAGCAACAAAATACGGACTGCGTGTTTTTCAGGGTAAAAAGCGCTTTTTTTAAAATATTCAAACAATTCAAACTAAAACTACAATGTTTATAATTTTTCAGACCAACAATCGTTGCTTTTTAAAATTACGGCGGCAAGTCAATGTTTATGTTTTGCTTATTTATAGATTGGTTTGCACAACAGCAAGAATTTCGAGTAGAAATTCAAGGTATGAGTACAACAGAAATGAATAAATGTTTGAGAAAGTCCGCTCGTAAGCATGACGAGCAAGCGAGTCTCAACTTTTCGCTCGTGCATAAATTAAAAGTAGTTTGTGAGAACTTAAAATTGAAAACAAAAAGTTGTGGTCGAGTTTTTCTTGAGGTCACTTCGTTTGTATATACCAATACAATTATTCTCTTCAGTCTCGATGAATAGTGGCTTTTAGAATATTCACCTCGATGCTTCGCATCTCGGCGAATATTCTGCCAGTATTCACCTCGACTTCTGAGAATAATTGTTAAATATCCGACAAATTGATCTTAATGAGATTTTTTATATTAATGTATTGTTCTGTGGTCAAGGATTATAAGCCAATAATCGTGCACGAATGTACCAGTTTGTTTGTCCTTGTTATGGTATCTTTGCTACAAACGTGGTTCAAACAAATCTAGCCGCCCTGATAATATCTTGAATGCACGCAAAGTAACTGATCGAATGCATATAAAACGCCAGGTATTATGACGGTATAATAGTGGTTTTAGTTGCATATGTTATCTGAACAACTCTCACGTCCTTTTGTTTGGTGAATGAAAATTGCTTTGTTTTTAGAAAAATATGTGACGGCGGCGTGGTTGGCGCAGTGGTAAGATCTCACAAGGTCCCGGGTTCAAATCCCGGCTTAGTAGAGTGTTGAACATTTGTGTGACCTTCTTTCCACCAAAGTTGACTCGGCTTTCCATCCTTACGAGGTCGGTAAATTGGGTACCAGCTTTTGCTGGGGGCTAACCTGCGACGGATTAGTGTCCCTTCCGGGGGATTCAATGTGTCTCATGGACTTAACACTACAGAAACGGGGATAAACAACGGCTCCAATCAGCCAATAGGCTTGTAAAAGGATTTAGCTGATAAAATGGCATTATATAATAGTAATGAATGATTTTCAATAAAGAATAGAAATATGCAAGCGATTTGAGAGAATGTTATAAAGGTATAAATTGAGAAAATGTTTCTAAATTATTCTGTTGGAGGCAGTTTAGAAGATCTTGATTCCTAGAAGATTTTGTTCAGTATAGACGTTTGGTTGTCGACAGACTAAGCGACTAAGAGACTCTGTCTTGTTTCTTCATACTCTGAACCTCAGTTTCATTACTCTAACCGGCACCTTTCTGTCCCCGTGGACGCAAAAAGCCAACTTTTATTTATGCCGACATTACCATTTGCACCTGGAGAACAAACGGGAACTTAGGGGGACGGTGTTGGGAGACATTTCAGTATAGGATGACGCTGGGTATAGTATAGGCCTAAAACGCTTTGAATTTGCCTTTTAAAATATATTCCCCCTAGAAAAATGTGAAGACATCTTAATTGTGTCTTCTCTTTATTAGAATTACGCATCATTACTTAACGCTTAATATCTCTCACCTGAGATGAATAATGTGTCGAATATGCAAGGTATCTAGATTATCACAAAACTGAAGCATATTATGAGTTTTAAATCATACCACCATCAAGACGGTCGAAGCCTTTCATATCCTCGATTTTTTTATTGAATATTGTGGTATATTATCCACTGGAACAGTATCTACTGTGTCAAATTTAAATAAATGTATCGCCATTTAATTATTTTTATCAAATCATACTGCAGTTTCTGAATCATGCGCAGTGTGTATTTCCCACTGTTTAGGCGGACCACAGATCTTACAAATATCACGGTGTCTTCGATATGAAATACATTTTTTTCTTTTTTAAGGTACTTTTACTATCGTGCGCAGTGTGTAATTCCCACTGTTTTGTCAGGACCCTTGGCTTTCGTGATATTTGTAAGACCTGTGACCCGCCAAAGCAGTAGAAAATACAAAATGCGTATGATTGTGGAAACATCTTTATATAATATTGTGATTCTTTACTAAATTCGGACATATATCAGTAGTTTAGAGGAGTGGAGTTGTTCGTAATTTATCGGCAAATTTGAACGTTGTTCTTATAAAATTGTACTTATAAAGAAAAGCATGCGTTTATTTGGTGATCAGTGTCTATCTGTCTGTCTTTCTGCCTGTCTGTCTGTTGTCCGTCCTTCGTTCTTTCGTTCTTTCTTTCTTTCTTTCTTTCCTTCCTTCCTTCTTTCTTTCTTTCTTTCTTTCTTTCTTTCTTTCTAATTCTTTCGTTCTCTCGTTCATTCTTTCGTTCTTTTTTTCGTTTTTTCGCTTTCTTTTTTATCATTTGCGGTAACTTTTATTGTGTCGTTTAAAAAACTTTTCTTTCTAAACGGCCGCCTGGTCCTTCGGATTCCGGAGACCTTTACAAGAACCAAAACAGCGCGCAAGTCCGAAACATCATTTATGTTATGTACAACTCGTATTCGAGCTTCAAGTTATTACACACACTGTCTTTGCTTTATCTTGTCTATGACTCCCGAGACCATTTGCTTTAAAGTGCTCGTTTGCGGAAAAAGAAACATTGATACGTCTGATCTTACTGTGAAGACTATAACTGTCGGTCGATACGTTGGCGGTTTTGATAAACCTTGACTCCCGATAAGATAAAGTTAGTTTTCATCTACTAGGGAAGTAGGCTTAGTTAAAGTTTGCACTCTTCCTTAGCACTAAACTTGATACGACAATAATTATCATGGCCGAAGCTTTCGTCGCTTTTGTTTACAAAACATTTACTCCCTAAAAATAGACACGCACACGTGTTTATTTCTTAAACATTCAATTTTGTCAAAGAACATGTCAATTAACATTTTGCACAGACAAGCAAATGACCAACATTAACAAACCGAATACCACCCTTGTTAACAAAATATTTGTACCGTTAATAATTTTTTTAAAAAGCTAACTTAACTATACTAGATGAACAAACACCCAAATATCAAAATAATTCGTATTGGTTTCGTTTTAAGAATCTTGTTTCGCAAACAAAAAAGATGTATTCTATTTGGGTTTTGTTCAGACACGCAACTGATCAACAAACTATAGAAGGATATCTATTCAAAGAGGCGCTGCTAGGATACCGCTATTTTTGAAAGGAAAGTTGGACACTTCCTCAGAACCTTGATATTTTTTCTTTTTTTTCTAGCGTCGGCTTCTTCCTTAGCAAAAGAAACCAAGTTAAAGGTGAGCAGGTTAGGCTTGCATATTTTAAATAGTTCAACACTTAAAAGGCAAATTTGGGCGGCTGTGTTCACGTTTCGTTGAAAGAAGGCTAAGCACTTTTGAGTTGTATATAGATATAAAGATGCCGGTTTTTACAAATGCCAGGAAGGATATTAGTGAGAAGGGCTTTTCGGCTTAATACATAAACTGATTTTTTTTCACCTTCAATATCATTGTGCAGGGACTCTTTAGGCATAAGGGATTATTGTTTTAACGTTGTCTGTGAAATAGGTATCTTGCCATTAAGTAATTGCACTCACGACAACACGACATAAATACCACAAGGACTTGTGAACTGTTGCTAGGTGTCGCATCTAACTGAAAGCCTTTATTAGTTTTTAGCGTTGGTGAATCGCCTCAAGGAAGAGAAATTAAGAGAACTGGAGACCAACACGAAAGGTCGTACTCGCAACACGAAACCAGTCTAGTTGTAGAAATACATCAGTAAATTAACGCAAAGTTGCTGTTACAAGTTTTTTAATTATGACTTAATCGCTAAGGGTTGAATAAATGTACAATCACTTAAAAGGATTCAATTTTTGGAAAACAGAACAGAGCGGACAAATGCGTTTGGTGTATTATTTGGATGATTGCTTTTGGTAAGGATTCTTAGTGAGTTGTCAGACCTCTACACACTTAGCCATTTTTAGATATTTGCATGTTGCGGCGGCAAAGTTTAATTACTTTAGAAAGCAAATAGCGATAACACAACAATGCTTTCCTTAAACACCCTTTCTGACGGAGAAATATGCCTTCAAAAGGCTGAGATGCTCTTTTTGTGGGCCATGTGTTTCCACAGGTACCCATAAGAGCCTCCTGACCTCTACAGAAATATTGCGTTTAAAATGGTTTATAAATACAATCGTAACTTTTTGAATCAATTTTGAAAAATATTGCTCTAAAGCTCGCTGTAGGAGTGCAATTCTTAGATGGAAAAGTATAACTATCCTCAAACCTCTGCAGCGTTTTTTGCATCGCGCTAATGAAATCCGATATCGACTCTTTTTTTGGTTTAAAAAATGTTCCAGCTTTCTACGGTTTTGATACGAGATATTAAAAGACACAGCGCGCTTCTCTTATCAAACGTTAATCTTGACAGGGCTTTGAAAGGGGAGTGCCAGGATGAATGTTCACTATCTCATAAAGCATTTCTCTATTCCAAGGTAACATCTGATATCCAAATCTTTATATTTGAAATTTTTAGCTTACAAGATCTGTATGAATTATTTTACTGAATCCGACCAGTTGATAGAAGAACTTGCTCTGGTCATCAATAGCTGAAACGTGAAACGTCAATACTGAAGTGAAAAATTTACTACCGAAAAAAAACATAATAAAAGGTTGAACAAAGCATAGTTTGGGCACTCTGAATTCGCGAAATGCTAACCATTTTGTCTTATTTTCAACTTGTGCATTTTAGTGTTAGATATAAGTTCGAGGCACCCTCAGGTGTCATTCGTTTAACACAACAGTGTCAAAATTCATCCGTTATTGTTTGACCTCGTTCCAGCTTGACTTCTTTCGTTTTTGTGAATATTTTTGTTTCAATAAATGCAGATTGTGATCAAGCATGATTGTACTTTGCGCCAACAATTCTTTTTGTTCATTGAACGAATAAATCCATGCAAACAAATATTGCACGAAAGCGATAGATCAATTGCAATATGTCTTATACTATGTTATATGATGTTTATGGATCCGCCTCGCATACACGTTTTTGCGTTTGAGACTTACCCTTTTCCGGCTGAGTCTTCAAAGTCAAAGCTACCAAATCTTAGATGTTAGTTCTTTTACTCAAATTTGTTGAAACAATTAACATTTACTGAATCTCCCTTTGCTTTGAGACAAAGAGAATGAACGGTCACTCCTTAGGGTTTCAACCACTAGTTCAAACGATTGTTGATTTTGACTATTTTTTACAAGATGGTGTTAAATGAATTTCAGGTCTCGTCTGCACGTTGCATCGACAGCGAAAAAAGAGCAAGTGACGTTATTAGTTAAAATTTTCGTGACATAGCTGACTTTAAATTCGAAGCAAGTTGCCGTACCTTTTTGTGTCTTAGATTCATTCATAGCCGAAGGAAACTACCTCTCGCACTGATATCAATATAAACAGTATTAGAAAATAACAAATTTAATAAGTCAACAGAATAATGTGACCTTGTATTTGCAAAGAACAGCTCAGCTTGAACAATAAATCATTGTGTCATTAAAAATTTGAGCTTATCTCAATTTGCTAGCACGCTTTTGTTAAGTCGCTGTGTGCGCAGCAGCAATTCTAGATCGTATTAAAAGCAAAAAATGTGGTTTCAAAATTTTGCGTTAAACTTGTACAAAAAAAAGGCAACCATTAGAATGTTTTTTATTAAACTCTATAATAATTGTTTAATGATTAGGATTCGCGTTAATCCAACATTATAAGAGCATGACAACACCCAGTCTTTGATAAATATTCGAACTCATTAAGAACGTCGTTGTATGCACCACACAGTTTGAATAACATTGTCATTCAAAAAACATATACCTCTAAGACTATATTTTCAGAAGTATAAAACAAATGTTTTAGTGTTTTTATGTACAAGACATTGCACTTTCTTCCTAACCGCTGATTTTATCAGCCAATGTTATACACGGTCTATCAGTTTTTTTATACCACGCGTTTTACTATAATGAAAACTAATTCAAAAACAAGGCTCCGAAATCGTGTTCATGTTTATTAGATTATTATTGTATTATATATGTATATATTTTAATTGTTAACAAACTATCGTTTAGACAAGTAGGTACTGAAATGTGGCAGTAGCTAGCCACTGGTCGTACTTGGTTATTTTTGCGTGTTTTATGGGATTCCTGCTTTTCAAGTCAGTCCCTTTAATCTTCGTTTGCGCAATCACCATTCATTCGGAATTCGTGCCTTAGAGTGTGTCTCCGAACATCAACTTTACGATAAAATCTTCTGCCGCAAACTTTACAAGGGAAAGGCTTTATTCCTGTGTGTCTTCGCATATGTGTTAGCATATTGGAAGACTGGCTGAACACTTTACCGCAGTGCTTACACTTAAAAGGTTTCACGCCTGTGTGCATCAGAGTGTGTTTTTTCATGTCGGACTTGCGCAGAAATTTTTTGCCACAAAAACTGCAGGCGTACGGCTTGTGATCAGAATGGATCAGCTTGTGCGTTGAAAGGCTTGATGGCCTCTTAAACTCCTTTCCGCATTCCTGACACTTGTAAATCCTCGTCTTTCCCTTTGCCGTGCTGTTGTTTTTCAACTCCCCTTTGGTGTATATTGCGTCGTTCAAAGTGTACGCTGAGTCATAAGGCGGCCCTGGTGTTTTGCCTTCGATCACGCCAAAATGCGGTGGTTTGAACAACGGTTTTGTACCTTGCAAAACATTTGGTCGCATTGAGTTAAGCGGATTTGGTAGGCTATGAAACGGGAATGTGTTAGAAACGTTTGGGCAGAAGTACATTCTGGGTGGCGGGGCTGGTAGTTGAAGATGCGGTAGAGAATAGCTGGGCGGTGGTAGAGATTGTGGACAGTGAAAAGCAGATCGGCCAGGAAAGAGTTCTAACGCAGTCGGTTTGTGCCACGGATAATGTATAGGTGGTGGAGCATTAACACGATCGGTATTATCGTACTTAGAGTTTGGAAGCAGTGAATGGAAACTCTTGTCTGTCTCCTTGGCTGTGGCATCTTCTCTCTCCTGCGAGCTGCTTTCTTTTCTCACATATGGAATAAATGCGTGTTTTTCTTCAGTTTTCAGATCGTGGAATTCTACAAAAAATCAAATAAATAATATTTGAAATTTCCGACGCTTTTCACTTCAGTTTATGATTCAATGCACTAGGAGAATAGGTTTGCTTACACATCACAGCCAGATTAAATACAGATCGAACGTTTTCAACTGTCTTCGGAAATATCGAATGGCCAAAATGAAACCAATTGCGCAAATCAAATCAAATCAGATGGTACAGTTTTTTTGAGCAAACCCAAATATTCGGTTTGAAGTTTTACATCCCGCATTTTGAACAATCAGAATATATTTTCTTAAACATTCCTATCATAATTCGGTGACCCAACAAGCAACCGAGAGACCTTGTTTTTTATCTCGTTTTTGCTGTAAATCGAAATACAAGCATCTAGCAAAGGCATGAAAGACGACTTTTTTCCCTAAAATTTACTGATACACTTTTGAGTTTTGTCTGTGAAGAAGTACGAGGTACTGAGAGCCGTGGCGTTTTCAAATCTAAATCAAACTGCAAAGCTAAGAACAACGAAAATAGCTTGGGAATAATGACTCCCTCTTCTTGTTTCGATCATATCCATCCAAATCGTAGTTATTCTTTTTACTCCAATCAATTCTCGAGTGATTCTGAAAAATTTTTTTCTATGCTATTGCCACGCTCAATAGAAAAAAAACTGATGTAAAGGCTTTTTAAAATGGCCGTACATGCCTTCGGATTTATAGAAATCATAGAATATTTTAGGCTTTTTGACTAGAAAAGTTTTATTCTAAAGCAAACAGATACAACTATTATTGAAAAATGTCAAAAACTGTGATTAGCAAGCTATGTAACAAGTATAGCTGGACAACCAAACTATTATTCTTCTGATTTTCACCTTAGTAGCAAGGTGAAATGAAAAATGTTCATTAACACTTCTCGAACCCCGATCGCGTTTTCTAATTTGCAATAATTTAGAAGGGTTTTTACCAACAAACAAATTGTTCGTTCTTTCCACGTAGAGTTTAATTCGAAACTCCGAGATCCCGAAATCTATGAGATATCGTTTGGCGTTTATCTAATACAAAGCGGTAGCAATCTCGGATGGTGCAATACTTCGGTGTATTCGTGTACAAGTGGGGATTTGCTTTTAAACAGTTGGTAAATGCGCAAATTCAGTTTACGAGTCGTTAAAATACCATCGCATTTTCTCGTTTCAGATAGCAATATCGTGAGAAAGGTAGATCAAAATCGCCAGAGCTGGGATTTCCCCATTGTGTTTTTGATTTTCCCCGAGGATGGGTCGCTTAAAGAGTTCGTGTCTTCTCAGAATTCTTTACAACGCGACTTCACGCACGAGTAATCAGATCGTCAAACCTATACCTGCCCACTGATTTGCGACTTGTATTGTGTATAAAAACTTGAAAAACTTATATTATCATGAATACAGTTAAATCACTTTCATCGCATCGAACCTTTAGTTGGCGATCCGAGAAAAAAATTATCTATTCGTGTCGACTTGGTACTTTGGCAACTCAGAAATGGCAAAATGTAGATAAAACTTTTCTTGGTTGCTAGTTTTTTCATTTTTGATGAATATTGTTGGGATTGAACTTTTTTCTTACCTTCCATATTCTCTAATTTTTCTGAAGATGTGTCTTCGGTAGGCGACAAGGTTGTCTGCTTGGAACGGACTAGGAAAGCGCGAGGCATGTTATCCAGTGGTTCAGTTGCACAAATATACGGACAGAACATTCAAAGCTGTTCTTTTAAATCCTTGGTAAATATGTAAATGACTTTTAATTAGTTGCCAATGACTGGCTAGTCGGCCTTTTCAAGTCGCGAGATCTTATAGGCATGTGTTTTGAAATCACATGTGCATTGTTCTACCCCCCAAGATGTAACACTTATTTGTTTAAACAAAATTTAAATCGCATCCCTGAACTCAAAGGGCGGTCGAAGTTTCAGAGAATAAAAAGACAACCGTAGTAAAAGCCCCATCTGGAAGAACGAAAAAGTCATGTATCAAACTGTGTATCTGTTTATTTGTAAACTTGAATTATTGTTTAATATGGTATGTATAGTTTCTAATATTACTTGTAAATGTGTGAAAACAAATGATGGTAAACAGATGCGACTTACAACACAAAAGAGTGTCTTGAAAGTTTCCTAAATTTTTCTTTGAGTTAATGTTCCTTAAACTTAAAATTCAAAGTAAGTCGCAAAGTTGCTGATTTTGGCTTCAAAGAGCAGAAAAAAGACGAGGGTGTTTTGCCTCCTAGCAAATTTGGATTGATTTAGTCTTTTGGCATAAAATTTACCGCTAATTGAATAAGACAAAATACGCCATTGTAAAACTAAAAGACAAAACGCTTTATATATGGTGGCCAAATTGAATTAAACCTTTTGAAGCAGGTAGGAAAACGGTTCCAATAAACTTTGTCGAAAACATCTGCGCATGGCGGCCTAAACTGGGATCGTTGTAAAAGAATATTTCGAAAGGAAACGGGTCAAATCAATTTGCAGTCAAAGCTCAAAAAGTTGGCGAAAGCTGTCCAATAAACACGCATGCGTAATGATTAACACAGCAGGTGGCTTTAACCGAACATAAAGTCAATGACAAGAAAAAACAATAAATCGTTTGTGTTTGAAATAAAATCTTAAAAAACACTGCACACCTACAATCAATTTTTCCTTCAACAGTAGTCTGGGCTGCATATTTAGATTTTCTCTTGTAAGATTCATCCCGAGATTTCGACATATTAGCACTTTGAAAAACCTCGCACCAACCATCGGTTATTGAGAATATTGTCTTTTATTTCAAAATTAACTCGCGAGATAGTGGGGTGTTTACAAGCATTTTGATCAAATAGCTTCTACCTGTTATGTTTAATAAATGCCAACTAACCAACTTTGTTTAAAATTATACTTTGGGTCATTACGCTGGTTTGACGAATAGTCAGTAACGCAAAATTTGAGAAATATTTATTGGCCTACAAGCGAAGACGGCGTGCTGAAAGAATTTCAAATTAGCAATTTACTGACGGCACTACTCGTTGCAATGGAGAAGTCTTTGATCTGGTGCGGCATGCTTTTATTCAGTAGCTTTTCATAGAATTGTATAATAACAGCCTTTTGGCTTGATTAGACCAACTATTGTTATCAAAAACATTTGAGAAAGATGAATCTTTTGCGATCGTTTTCGTACAAGTAGCAATAAATCAATACGAAATGTAAATATAGTTGTAGTTCAATTTTTAAGCAAGTTAAAATGATGATTTTTTTTAAAAAAAGTAAGCAAGCTATGCTGGTAGTTTTGAAAAATGGCCTCTGGGAGAAACGCTTACAATTAGTTTAGAAAACCAACAGTTCTATTTCCAATAATGTACATTTTGACCTACGCAGTTCTGCCATTGTAATTATTCTGTCTTGTTTCATTTTTCTTGTTCACGAACATCAGAAATTTTCGAACACTTTTTATGAAATAATTAGTAATATAGTTTCCTTGGCTAAAACAGAAGGAAAATGTTTCTTTAGTACTTAAGAATTTATTTGTGGTGCCTAATTGAATTCAGCATGTCATAATTGTTAACTAATTGCCCTTTTTATTCAAATTTGATGAAAGCTATGATAATGTTTGATTGTAATCTTTCTGAATCAAATGACACAGCCATATCTGGCACATACGGTGTCTCGCTCATGTGTATCCACTGAAAAGCGCAGGTCGATACAAAAATTTATATGTTTCTGTATAGTTTAAAATATTGGTTGTTTTCTAGATTTCTGAGCGTTTGTAGTTTATCGTTTCTTTCCAGCTTGTTTGCATACTATAATATTAACAGAAAAAATAATAAAATAGTAGCGTTGAAATGAATTTATCAGTCCATATTAAATTTGTTAATTTCTAGAATTCGAATTCGGTTGGTCTTTTATTCCGATCTGGATCAAATCCAGTTTTCTATATTGGTTATGTTTCTATAAAGATTTTAAATTACGTAATATTTTTGTTGGAGCAAAACCCGTTTGTTCCTCACGAAGATAAATACATTTTATACCAATGCGCTGCTGAAGCAGACAGATACACCATAAGTTTTTCTACAAAACCCACTCGAACAAAATCTGGTTTCAGCATTCTGTAATTTGTTAAATTTGATCTAGTAGTAACTAATATGTCATTCATTTTTAACGTTTTCTAGCCGTTGGATTGAAAGTAGATAGAATACAGTATCGTTTGATTACAATTACGCCATTAAGTCGTAATGACCGAACAATGGTTACCTATGTCTATGAATCAGTATACAAACTCATTGAAAAAAGAGACAGGGTACCATACGTCAATGCCACAGTTTCTCTCTTCATTACAAACTTTTCCCCTTTGAATTTAAGAAACCAGTGCGGCTTAACAATTTTCCTGTGGCATAGTTGTTAATGGAAACCCTTGATTCTAGTCCAAAAAGTGACATTTTTCAACGTGTCAAAAGATAAAATTGCAAAGAGTAAATGAATGTCTGGAAGAGCAAAAAAATGTCGAGCTTGTTACAGCTACTCACCCTTAAAATTATTATTTTGAAAGTTATATTCTTACTCGACTGGCTTCAAAAACAATAAAATAAAACTGAAGGGAACACGATTTGGCTTAAGGTTACACAACAGTTTGAGCCGTGTTTTCGGTTAACGGAGCATATCTCTGTTATTTCGCGACGTAACCCTATAAACCTCTATATCACTGGAAAGCTTATTAAATCCTCTATATCGCTGTCTAATTTTTATTTGGTAATTTTAAATAAATAAAGAGAACGAACGCCTTGTTTTCCCACCCTTGTGTTCCGATTCCGGAGTTCCAAGTCGGACGTGTTACATTTGATGGCACAAATTATTACATCATATTTGACACTATTTGTAGTCCAAAACTGTGTCGGCATTTTTTTTGAAGGCCGCTTTGTTTGTATTTTACAGCCAAAACCCCGAAATGGCACTTTTGTAATCGAAAGCGGCGGCGTTTTATCGTGATAACTTGAAAAG
>JAOEJH020038839.1:0-10651 GCA_025448215.2 Palythoa grandis
ATTTTTTTTTCAGAAGTTTTTGTTTTCGTAAATTGAAGGAAACCATTCCCCTGGACCATGATGACAGTTCTCTCAAGCTTTTCAGAGGGTTATTATTTCCCCACGGTGATTCACCATGTTGGCTTTAAAACTAGTGAGGTTACCCGGTACACCCGCGGTGAAGACCCCATCCGATCTATGCTATATTAAAATCAATTATTTGTAATAATACATTTTATCCTTTACCTATAACAACATCTGTTTAAATCAGTTCAATGTTTGAGCTTAATGTTTATACGCTCGTACGGACCGTTGCTCATTGTCTTCCCATTTCTACCATTTACATATTTCTATTGTTTTTAATTAGATTGACATTCCAGTTTGGTTAGAGCCTCTAAATAACTGCGTCTTTATTCAAAATCAAACCCAAAAAGCTAAACTTTCTTAGATTTTCTTCAGGTGATATATTCATCCAATTTTCACAACATTTTGTTTCTACGGTTTCTACATTTGATACTTTCCGAAAAACAAACTCGTTCAATTCATTCCAAACTTAACCCAAAGTTGTTCGATTAGCAATATGAAACCATGTTTTTTATAAAAATAATAGACCATTTGCATGATCGTGTAATTTTACTACAATGTTAACTTTACTAGAATCCTTCTCGTGTTTTCGTTTAATTTTTCAATTCTTTTGAGAATTTGACGAAAATGGCATTAAAAGATGCATAAAAGAAGCAGTGCAAAGGCTTCTGGTAGTTGCAGTAAAGTAGGTAATAATGCAAATATCCTACTGATGAAATACTAAACGATCGTATTTCACGAAGCTACAAAAGGACTTTCATTGATACTTGTATAATAATATTCTTAAACGTCAAAATGCAATCTTTCTTTAAGGATCTGTGTATGTGCAGATTGCCTTTTCAGCAAGCACTCCTTCTCGATACAGTAGTATCGTGTAGCCTCCTTCTGACCCGTTGGTTCCATCCTTATGATCTTTTCTTCATTTTTTAGTGGATAATAATATCGCTCCTTGTGAGCTATGGCAATGTCAAACGAAATGCAGATAACCTCGCCTCTAGGAAATTCCACCTTGCAACTTGGGCATTTCACGGCTTTGGGCGCGTTTCTTGTAAAGGTCACATAAAAAAGATTGCGGTTGTGATTTATTTCTGTAAACATCAAAGGCTTTGCGTAGTCGATGTCTGGGTCAGCTGGGGTATCTAGCTGAACTATTGGTTTTGGCTCAACATTGTTCTGACCTTTCCTTTTCTTTTTTTCTCTTGGTTTATCCCCAGCCCTCTTTGGGATCTTGATTGCTGCAACTTGATTACTGGCATTCGTCGTCTTGACAAACCTCTCTAGGAAATGCTTTAATTGAGTTTGAGAGTCTGCGACTACCAAAAGTTACAAGTGCACCGGAAAGTCGCCCACTTTTACTGACCCTATAGCAAGAAGTAGCTTCAGTCACACAGAAGCCATTATCGACAGGAAGCGCATGATAGTTGGAGAGTATAACAGCAGCTTTTTGCCAAATCTCAAACAAGACTGTAGTTGCAAGGGTGGTTATACCACAGTCCTGAACTGGTATGGATAATCTCTTCGGTGTGAGGCTATCTTCGGCTGTTTTAAAGTTTGCCTTAAATACTCTCTCAATATGTAGCTCTCTCTGTGCCTGGGTCTTTTGTGACCACTCAGTTGGGCTAACAGCAAACCTTTTTAATTTGGCGGCAAGTCGGTATTCGCCCATGCCATAAATGGCTTTTATGTACTCACTTTCCTGCTGTTTGATAACCCTTTCTTGCAGCAATTCGTGGATAGTTACTTGATTCGTCACTTGATTGCCTGTCTCTTCCTTGATAACATTGTTAAGAGACTCTGTTCTTTGATTGGACCATTTGTTAGGGGGATTGCCTAGCCCTGCAGCTATCCTAACCGGCCGCAACATGCTCAGACGCAGGGTGTCTTTCACAGACCTCACGCATCCAGCCTTTCCCTCCATCCATACTTTAAACTCATCTGGCCATTCTTTTGCTAGGTCTACGTACCTCTTTTCGAACTCAGTGTTGTTACAGTCCACTAGACCCTGGATGCGCTTTCCACCATATTCCTTACTGAGGATATCTTCGACTAAAGACTTTCTCTCCCCTTCTCGCATCCCAAGCTTTTCGAGCTTCGCCAGGATATCGGCTTTTAAATGGTCAAAACATCTGAATGCTCCACTGGATAGACGCCTTCAAATCCATTTTCCATTGCACACTCCCCGTCAGTGCTATATGTCAAAGTTGGAATATTTCCATTCTTCAGTGAACGAGCCATATAATTGTAGTCCGCTTCCTCCTTTGTAACAGATGTCATAACTGCAGCAAGGGTCGTAGGATGGCGCTTCTCGTCATTTCTGCATACAAACACAGGGTTTGGAAAGGACAAAGTTGTCAAATAAAAAGGTCCGAGTTTATATGTCATGTTGATTCCCGCTATAGCGTTTGGATTTTCACCAGAACAGAATTTTATTATCCAGGTAAGACAAGTGTCCGTAGCCGCAAAAGTGTTTAGATGCATCCTTGTTTCACCTTTGTTTCTGTTACCCTTATTTCTGGCGTTTACGCGAAAGCTCACATCTTTGACAAAGTTACCATCTTGTTGGAGGTGGATCAATTTAGCAACATCTACTGCTTTAGAAGGTCTCTTGCTCCGAGATTTCAGTCTCTTTGGTACTTTCTTCAATTGGTTATAAACCTGCTGACGGTTTCGGACAAGATCTGATGGAGAAGATGTGGCTATTACCCCTCCTGAGGTGTCTTCCAATTGCAAGATAATGTGTTTTGGAGTGCTGTCTCTTCCCATTGCTCGGACTTTGTCCAGTACGAACATGGGGATCACTTTTGCTTTTTGAATTGCCATGTGCCCGTTTAGAAAGTTGTCTGGTAAATTCTTGATCGACTTTAACAATGTATTGCACATTGGCATAGCGCAACAATTCTCTCTTGTGCTCTACTTTAATGATTTTTCTATGATAATCATTTGAGGTGGAGTGCCAGCTATGCTGCCAACGAATTATAAAACTCTGTTTAGACAATGCGTCTTTCTCTTCACCGTTACTATTCCGTACAGTACGATAACTCTCCACTTATCCGTTGCTATCCAGTTCAACTTCAACAATCTCGCAAGGAGATGAATGCTGGCCATATATTCCGCAGTTATCAACTGTGAGATCTTTAGTGTCCATTTCCTCCAAATTGACAACAAAGACTGCACTTTCGTCAACTGCAGTGGGCACCTGCTTGCAAACTGGTATATCCTCATTTATATAAACATTCAAGATGTCCTTCATGCCGGTGCCATTTGTCGTCTTTTTAAAAGCAGGGAATCCATTGATATCTAGAGTCAAGAAAATAAAATTTACTTTGAAAATTTGTAAAGCATCAGAATAATTGGCAAACTATCCAAGATAGCGTAGGATATCAAGACAGTGGACCGGCTCACCTTCAGGGGCAGGTTCCTGAAAGGTGGAATAACGCTATTCTAGGAACAAATCTGTATTGCAGGTACAGTTATTCCTGGAATAGCGCTATTTTGTCTTTCAGGAACCAGCCCCTGGTGTATTCAACTATGTTTCATTAGGGAGTCCCTGATCCTGAGCCCAGATTTCATTAAATTCTCTTTACATGAAAATGTTTTGCTGAGTCACTCAATTAGTGAGACTTTGCGAAATAAGCTAATTAAATTAATCTTTTAACTTAAGTTTTTTATACATCAATTTAATCAGTTCACTGGCGCTTTGTAATTGGACGAAATGATGCTTTCTCCACACGTGAACTAAGCGGTTCAGAGCTCTGATTGGCTGACTCAAGTCGCCAAATGGATTCTAACTTAGCGTGGCTCAGAGTGAAAGTCTAAGTATGTATGAAATAAACCCAATTATTATATGGATGCAATTGATTCAGTGAGAAATACGCCACTCGTATTTTCCATATTTACACTAGTAAATATGCCGAAAGTTATGCACCGAATGCCCCGGATGTGGCACGCCTTGCACTTGGCTCGTTGTCCGTTTTTCTTTTTTGAAAACGTAAAGTTCACGTCATTCTATCCATATAATAAAAAAGAACATTACACGATGGCTTGAGTATATGAATTTAGTTTTGTCGTTTAAAAACAATTTTTTGCTCACTCGCTGCCCTCTTTCGTAAAATATTTTTGCCATTCGAAAATTAATTCCATATCTTTGCGCCTCCGTGTAATATCCTTTATATCCTACAATGGCACAGGATAGAGAATGGAATTGCAGGTGGGTGTAGATTACTCACCAGTGTTGGAGCTGGTTCCCGAGCTGGCCACACTTTGATGCTTTGGTATTTTAGCCTATAAATAAATAAATAAATGAATGAGTGAATGAATGAGCGAGTGAGTGAGTGAGTGAATAAATAAATAAGGTTACTATCAAAGTTAGGTATTTTTGTTGTCACATCAAGTGCAACTAGTTTGTCTTGATAGCAGAGATTTTGACATCCCACATCGAGCAAGGTGTGTCCTTCTTGGAATAACAAACAAAACCATTGTACTGCTTGTTTTATCAATGCTGAAATGGCAATGGGGGAGGGGGTGGTTGAAATCACTGACCTTTGATTTTTTCTTGTTTGATGGCATGAAAGCTGGTCTCAACAAGTCTTCGTAGCTGTCACTTGAACTCTGAATAACCTGTAAGAAAAATTGTATAATTCAAATAGTTGGAGGACTCTTTTTTCTAGGCAGTGACTCAGAGAATACCATACCATGCTTGATGATCCAGGGGTATAACTTTCCCCCAACTCGAGCGGCGCGGGGTAAGATGCAGTCTAGTAGGATCAACTCAAGCTTTGGAGCATTACTGTTCTGACCTGCAGCACATACAGTATGCCATATAGACAATAATAGAGGAAAGAAATAGAAAGATATAGCTCCAGCATTTTATTTTACTTTTCCATTATGTCTACATAGTTTAGAAACATTAAATTACTGACCTTTGAGTCTGAAGGGTCGAATGGTACTGTTGGTAGGTCTTCGCTACTGCTATGAAATTGTATGACCTGTAAAGTATTAAACACTTTCAGAAATATTTCTACCAATTTACTCACAAAGTGCTACTTAAAACAGGGGTGGCAGTGTTTTATCAGGTATGAAAAAAAATTGTATCAGCTTCATGTAAAATTTTACATACAATTTCACATTTATTAGTATGTTTTATATAAAGAAGACTAATGGACATAGATTTATAAAGCTCATGATCGTGATTAATAATGGGCCTTACCAATGGTTAGTTGCCTGATAAAAACATTCATGAATTTTTTAATAATATTTTTATGGTTTCAATTTTTCATATTGTTTGATTATATTACATTTTGGCATGACTGAATCTAAACTGTAAAAAAAATTACCTACAGTTCATCTTTCAAGAGATGTGGCTTCAGTATTTTAATTCTTCTTTTCTATGACGTCTTCATAGTTAAGAAACATTAAATTATTGACCTTTAAGTCTGAAGGAATAAATGCTTCTGTTGGCAGGTCCTCGCTACTACTACCACTGCTTCTAATTTGTATGACATGTGAAGATGAATTAAATAGTTTCAGAACAGTTTCTGAGAAGTTACTGTTATTATCAATGAAAAATGTAGTCACATACATATTTTTAAAAAATATTTTAGAGTTGTAACTACCTAAAGACAGTATTGCTAGCCTCTGTTTAATCATTTCTAACAGAATATCACCAGAATACAAACAAGGCTTTTAAAATAAAGTAAACAAAATCTGTATTTTAAATAAAGATATTGACAAATCTAAAATAAATCTTGAGAATCTTCACAAACAGTAGAAAAAAGTAAAAAACAACATCTCAGCATGCTTAAGAAAACGTCAAATAAAACGTATCAACTTAAATAAAAAGCTTAAATTTTTTAGTCAGGACAGCTGCTGACGGTCGTCCGACATTGAAACACACGGTCTCAGGACAGCTGCCGACAGCCGTCAGGCATTGAAACACAGTCTTGAAGTGCCATTTCACCTCTCATAATTCCTTTAACCTGCTGTCCCTGATGAGATGAGTTAAGGTCCCAGCCAAGAAATCGTTTTATCCTTCGTAGAGCTCTCTCCACTTTTATACACTACTTATTTTAACCTACAACTATTCCTATCCCAACCCTATCGCACTTTGTAGCAGTTATTCTCGAACAACATAGACCAATTAAATGCCCTTCACAAATCCAAATTAACCCATTTTACTACACTCTGTATTAGTTGTTATATTTGAATCGTTGTAAAAATAATGCTAAACTCTTTAATTCTAGGTGTAACTCTCTCCGCCATGCGGCCATAACATGTGGAAAAAAAACCTCACTTATAAAAACAGTGGGGGGTCTCAAATCACGAAAGTGACCGGAAGTAAGAAAAAAACAAAATGCTATCGAAACAAATATCTAACACCCATACAGTTATTGCTCTAGTACACATAGCTAGTACAGCGACTATTATTCATATACTACCCGTTCAACCACAATCCATTTACATAGTTCAAACAAAGTAAATACCGGAACATATACCCCTCGTCACCTTTCCCACGCAATTTCGAGGAAGGCTCAAACTGAATTATAATTCATGTATTTGTAATAATGTATTGAATATCTAGTAGGTATGTGCTTATAGGGGGTCGGTGTTTTATAGGTCTGCATTTGTAGGTTTAATTTGTGTTTTTAAAAACACCCTACCATTGCCATCCATACCCCCAGTCAGTCTCATTACAATGCTACAGATAGAATATGCATACCTGTCACTCCTGTTACGCCTCAGTAATACAGACAAAGACTGCAATTCATCTCCCTTTACTCCACTTAACTCGAGCTTTTTCCAGATCCAGCTGCATAATCTCATAACTGGAAAAGGCTCTTCAGACTCCGAGAAGACTTTTAGCAAGCCGTTACCATTCCCTCCCAGCTCAGCTCGCACAGGATGAGTATCAACAACAAAGTACTCTCCAGAACTGCAACCTACCAGAATTGTATACCCACCACAGATGTAGAGAGCAATGCCTACAGACGTGGTGCGGTATAAATATTGCAATGCCATTCTCAGGGCGTTCTTTCTGAAATGTGAAAAAACTTGATGTTTTGTTTGGTCCTTATAAAACTCTTCAGAAAATTCGTATTCCCCAATCAGACCAGCGTCTTTTAACAGGCTATAAGCCTCAATAGCATCGTAAAATTTCCCAACATTCCTCAGGCAATTGAACTTCACTGGTGCAGAGTGGATTATACGCTCGGCTAAGCCTGCAACTCTTTTCCAGTTATTTGCAGCTAATAATGGCTTAACATCTTCAGCACTCAAAAAAATATCAGCGGTAGAGAGGCAAAGAAAAGAGCAGGCATTTGTGCCATCTCCCGGAATTTCTGGAGAACTGGTATCTGAGTTATTTATGGCAGCCAATTTGGCATCAAACATGGCTACAGCACTTGCTTGACTGACTTCAAGTTGAAAATTGAGGTTGCTTTCTCGGTTCTCAGTCTGAAAATATTCTTGAATTGTTTGGGCCTTAGGGCGATTTATTGGCGTAAAATAAGTACATCTTTCATACGGTTCGAAAATCTTGAACTATTCGGTCAGACGATAACTCTCATACTTGTTTCCGTGGCAAGGTTTGACCTTTTTCTCGTAAAAATTTTTGATAATTTTCCTCCAGGCAACTGACCCCTTGTTTTTTACCGCGATCTCAAATGGAAATTGGGCATCAGGATTTAGAAGCATGAAAAACACCATTCCGAGAGGCCAGATGTCAATCGCCTTCAGATCATCAAGCTTGGCCGGAAACTGCTCACCCGAAAAAATCTCAGGTGCCATGTATACCGGTGATCCTCTCTGCATGTTGTTCGTCGCAGTCTGTAAATAATTAAAATATTAAAGCTAGCTGGCCTAGTATAGCCCGTATAGGTTAATTCCAGCTAGCTCGCACCTAAAAATAGGGTAATATATCTTTGTAATTAGCTTATTTTATGTAATAGTGTAGGTGCAAAACAAAAAATTGTCATTGTCATTGTCATTGTCTGGCTAATTGAAGCAGTCTGTGTGGCGCGTGCCCTGCTCTCACCAAAATCCCATTATCTTACAGAATAGGGTCCAACATTAATCTCTTTTGCAGTTCTTCTTTATCCAGTTCCATGTAATGGCTATTAGAAACCAAAATGTTTGCTGGTTTCAAATCTCTTTGTGCTATAACTTTACTATGCAAATAAGTAGTTCCAGACACTACGTCCTTTGCTATGTTCATATGAAACTGGAACTCTTTACTGGCATTGCAAGTGTCGATATAGTCCAAGAAGTTATCCAGTGAGCTCACCTTATCTCCAGCACATCCAAAAGGCGAAAGCATAATGGCTGGTGGCTTTTGACAAATGGCCTTGAACTCTACGATGCTCTTGTTTTGGAGGTCGGCGAGGATTCGAGCCTCTTTCCGAAACAGGCATTTCTCTGCATCATTGGATCCTAGTAGTTTCTTGACAACAACCGTCTCGCCCATGTGCTTGGCGACAGAAACCGAACCGAATGATCCTCTGCCTATTTCCTCTATATGAACAATATCTTTCAATCAAAATGACTGCAACCCTTTTATGGAGAAAGGGACATCTTCCTTTTGCATCAATTGAGGGAACTTGAACGGCATGGTCATGATGGTGGAGTTGAAGAGACGGCAATTTTAGCCTCTAACACTGTGAGATCAGATCGATTTGGCGTTTTCACATTTTCCCTGACGTGGCGAGAGTTGGAATTTACTAATGGCTCGTCTTCGAGCAGTCACGCGCACAGTTTGGAGGGAAACTTTTCTTCGTAGTCGAATAGCGTCCAGCGAGGTTTCATAAAGCTAACTATAGCTAAAAGAAACAACTTTCCAAGCAAAAGTCCTTCATAAGAAACAATAGGGAGTAACACTTGAAATTTATTGGTCCATCCGGACGGGGTGGAGAGATTGTCATTTCTCATTTTCAGTTTTATGAGAAAATGCAGCGTCGAGCAAAATCAGTGGCGGCTTAAGTCCCCGGCAAACCTTACCTGCCTATTTTTTCGCACTTTTAGGAACATTTAAATTGAGAATGTGAGTCTAAATTTTGCTATATTCATGAATATGTCCGTAAGAAATTCAACACTTTCGATTTAGCCATCTGACAGCCTAAATTTATTTCGCGGTGGGGAAAATTAATGACTAGTTTCCCCGGTGGGTATTGGCGCCAAACGGGATCCTGATTGGCAATAGAACGGGGTATGAAATTCATAGTTTTAGAGAACGGGGTTGAGTATTCAGTGCCAAACAAAAATGTTGTAAAAATCATAACAATTCCTTTATCGCAAGGCTACATCGTAGGCTTTACAACAACGGTATCTGCAAAGCGAGGCGAAGCCAGATTTTTTTATATTGACACTGACGTGATAATGTTGGGTGGTCATGTTACTGTAACACTACTTTACTTGTAAGCAGCCTGTCTGTCATTAAATATCAACAACTTTTAATTTTCCCTTAACTAGTGTACCCCAAGGCTATGATAATGCTGCGGATATTTTGGTTTGTCTAAATGTGCATTTATACAACGAAGTGTAAAGCGTCCCTTGAAATGAACGTGACACAACCAAAAAATGTGATAGTTGACACCGTTTTTCACAACACGCCGCCATGACAGAAATGAAACAGTGGTTTTGGTTCAATGCCTTTTTGACACTTTTTACAATCATTTGTTTGTTCATCGCCCACAGTCGGGTTTCATTTTGTGTCACGTTCAGTTGTTCATTTGCAAACTAAAGCCCTGTTTACATGGAAAAAACTTCACCCGCTTGGCCGAGTTATCTCGATCTGGCCCCTAGAGAGATAACTTGTGTTTACATGCAAAACTGCTAACTCACCTGGCCGGGTTTAATTCACATGAATCAAAGTACACTGTGTCGCGCGGGCAGCTGGCTGAAAATCCAAACTGAAAATTGTGGCAAGACAACATAATTTGGCGGTGAACTTGATTTTTTTTTCAATGATATTTCTTCTTCTTGTAGTTTTCAGTGCTTTGGTCTGTTATACTGCCGGCTATATTAAGAATTGTAGCACGTTCGATCAGAAGCTGCAGAAAAGATAACTTGGCTAGGCGATTTAAGTGTTTACATGGTAAAAATTAACTCGGCTGGGCGGGTGACCCATCTCCGAAACTGAGTTAAGGACCAAAGCTGTTAACTCGTTTCACATGTCAATGCAATGCTATAACTCAATAGAACCGGGTAACTCGCCTAGGCGGGTTAACTTTCTCCATGTAAACAGGGCCAAGTTGCATTATTTGAAATGGCTAAATTTATTGTCTCTGGTTGCAACGCAATGAATTCGGGTTAAAGGAGAGCGGACAGATGAAATCCAGATTTTTTTTCGGTTTTGATTATGAATTGCTGCTCACTCGCTCCGCAGCAATAACTCACAGAAGTCTCGGACGCTCTAGAATAACAAGAACTGTTTTGCATTACCCCCGGGGGGGTACTCCCTATATTGGTATGATAGGGATGCTCGTCGTATTTTTTAGGGTCAAAATCGGAAATTTGGTATTGTTTAGAGGTTTTCAGAGAAAAATCTAAGTTATTTTATTGAAACGGTACTTTTTAGGGGTACAAAAACAAAACGACG
>JAOEJH020038940.1:0-10651 GCA_025448215.2 Palythoa grandis
CTGAGCAAGGTGAGAGAAATTGCGAGTCAGAAATTCAGTGAACAGCTTTCTTGGGCATTATTATTATTATTATTATTGTAACCGTGTTTTTACTTCAGGCCACTGTGGGTGGAGTACCCAGAAGACAAATCAGCGTTTGCCATGGAAGACGAATATCTTATCGGTAAGGTCACAAGTAACCCATTGCAGGGCTTGCTCAGTATTTGAACGCTTGTGAATTTGGTTTAGCCAATTTCAAGACTTTTTTTATGAAAAAACCTTGTAAAACGGGAATTCTGGAACAACGTCCTTGGATTTTTATGTATTGCAAAATGGTAATACTTTTACACATCAGGCATTTTTGACAACGTTGGGTCACATTTTTCTCGTGTCAGCATGACTGTGTATTGCTTTTTTGCTTTCAGTATACTTGGTGTTGAAGTCCTTGGAAAATTCTATGAAAATGCTAAAAATTAAACAAAGACAATTGTAATTTGTTCTTTGTTTTTTATTTGATTCACGAATTTCATAAATTTCTGATGTGGTTGTTTTCAAAACAAAGCAGCCCTATTTTTTTAGTTAACCTGCTAGTTGTAAAACGAAATCCAAATGACTCTGTACCCTAAACCGATTTCCTTAATGGCAAACAGGAAGAGATTTGTTGATTAAGCCGGTTGTGACAGCAGGAGAGACGTCTGTGAGTGTTTATCTACCTGGAAAAGAAGAGGTTAGTTTCTTTTTGCTGAACTGCATATACGATTGCAAAAACTGTCTCCACGATCTTTAATCTTTAGATATTCGGATAATGAAGGTTCAACTTTGTTTAGGATCGTGTTTTACGTTGATCTAAAAGAAGGGCTGAGACTTAGATCTCATTACAAGGGCTGGGACTTAGATCTCATTACAAGGGCTGGGACTTAGATCTCATAACAAGGGCTGGGACCCAGATCTCATTACAAATTTGGTTAAAAAACACTGTGATAATATAAAACGTGAATTAAGAAAAGCATGGTAAAAATTAAAAAATCTAAGAATTAATTGTGCACAACATTTCAACGTGTTCTACAGTGTTATTTTCAAGCAAAGAGTGACAAAATTGTAAGGTATAAATATATATAGTAAGAGAAACCTTCTAAGAATATAACAAATAGCCCTTCATTTACTTTCAGTGCTTCTAGCTCCTAACAAATTTTAAAATCTCGAGACTTTTTCCGTTGTGTTTTAAGATACAACAGGATAACTGAGATACTTCATTTTCACTGACCGTGGCTAAGTGTCATTTTTTTATACATTTTTCTTTCATGTGACATGCCCGTAGTTATTTGCTATGGCTATCATCGTCAGTCGTGATCATAATCACTGTACATGTTGTTTAACTTCGTTGTCACCTTTATCATAATTATCATATTTTATCTTCATTACCACAACCTTATCCATATCTTCATAACCATCATCATAACTAGAAGTAGCATCATCATCGTCATCGTCATCATCATGATTACCACCAGAGTTATCATCATTATCATCATCATGATCACGACCAGCGTCATCATCATCATTATCATCATCATCACCACCAGAGTCATCATCATCATCATTATCATCATCATGATCACCACCAACGTCATCATCATCATCATCATCATCATCATCACCAGCGTCATCTTCATCGTCATCACCAGCGTCATTATCATTATCATCATGACCACCACCACCAGCCTCATCATCACTAGCAAATGCAGTAGCAGCCTTGTCATCATCACCATCATGCAAAGATCATCATTACTATCAGCAGCAGCTTGCCTTAGTGCCAAATGAATTTATCTTGGTGTTAGTGCCGAAATTATGACGTAAAATAATCTAAATTAGAATGCAACCAGAAAATGCCTCGATATAGCTGTATTCTTACGGTACTGTTTGGCTTTTTTTGCAGTACTGGTATGACTTGGAAGAAATGAAGATTTACAAGGGTGAAAATTCTGTCCCTGTAGCGACACCTCTACAGAGGGTAAGTGTTGGTACTCGTTCCTCACTACATTGTCAACTGTTTTGATGAGATTAATGGGATCTGGAAAAAATATGAGGTATTTTGTAGGATTCACTGTATTATTTATCGTCAGACGTTTTTAGAAAAGGTCCAGTACAAGTTTTACTAACATTTTAACATTTTTGTGCATATCCAGGGCCATCATCAATGTAAGACTAACTTTTTCAAAGAAATTGCTCTCGCAAATCTGCAATGCACTTTTTGTTCGGGGTTTATTTTAAAAATATGCAATTGAGACTTTGTGGATTCGAATGGCATGTGAATTGTTCGGCTATCGTTTTTGTTCTTTATCATAAGTTGTTATCTGCCTGTTTAACTGTCACGGCTGATTTGGAAGGTTTTATTTTTTCAGATTCCATTGTTTCAACGTGGCGGTAGCATCATTCCAAGGAAGGAGCGAGTTCGACGATGCACTTCTCTCACTCACAACGATCCTTACACACTCACTTTTGCTCTCAACTCCAAGGTGAGCTTTGCAACAGTCATGTTGCACGACATAGAATTACTTGGAAAGCCGTAGTAATTCTAGAGCTAATACATGCTTAGATTAAAAACCAATCCGGTTTTGGCCGGTTGTGAGGTGACCCGTTGTAACTGATCGAATCGCATGGCCTTGCGCTGGTGATATCTCATTCAAATTTCTGCTCTATCAGCTATTAATGGTGAGGTAACGACTTACCATGGCTACAACAGGAGAATTAGGGTTCGGTTCCGGAGAGGGAGCCTGAGAAACGGCTACCACATCCAAGGAAGGCAGCAGGTGCGCAAATTACCCAATTCTGGCCTAGCGAGGTAGTGACAAAAAGTTACTGCAGGGCTTTTACAATTCTTGTAAATGGAATCAGTACAACTTAAACCCTTTAATGAGGATCCAGTGGAGGGAAAATCTGGAAAATAATTAAACTTGAGTGGCAAAAAATGAAAACCCATTTTTACCCCATGGATGACGTCAGTCATCGAGGAGCGAGGTGAACTCACTCACTCACTCACTTAGCTGTAAACTTTTAATCGGGTAATTAATGGATGCATTAAACTATAAGTTAACAAGGAAAAAACTTTCTTCTAAAAATCTCAACCCGGGCTCGAACTCCCAACCGTTTGTCTCCCTTACTGGGATTCTAAAGCCGAGGCGCTAACCACTAGGCTATGCCGACAACCACGTTCGAAATGTTAAGAATATAAAGGTTAATACGTCATGGATTTCTAACGCATGCTGAAAATTGATACTTTTTATTTTCGTACTTATTTACTAACTAATTACTTTTGTACAATGCAAAAATTCTGTTGTAAAACCACAGGCCGACCAGGCTAGGCTCGTGTAGTTGTTAATCGGAGCATGTGTCAAGCTGTTTGAAGATTAAGTCCCACAGAAACCAACCAAACATTTTTGTGCCATTTTGCTTTTTACCCCTTTTATTCTCCTTTTCTTCTTTCTTTTATAGTTAGAAATCATTTTTTGAATAATAAATATTACGTGCGGGGAGAAAAATATTAAAACGGCTTTAAAAATCAGTTTATTCAGAAAATGATTTCCAACTATAAAAGACAGATGAAAAGGAGACATTATCAATGTTTTTGTCTTTGCAGGCCGAAGCTGAAGGCGACCTTTACATTGACGATGGTCATAGTTTTGATTACAAAAACGGCGCTTTTGTTCACATGAAGTTCACATTTAGAGGAGGGAAGATTATTGCTAAGTGAGTTGTTAATTACATCATTTAATTCTCGTGATTCCAAGTGCCGTGTGTGAAGCAAATTGTATTCGGTACCTTGAACTCATTTCGTTTGACAGCAAAAACATGGATTATTCTGAAATTTATCTTTTAGAATTACTCACTTCCAGTGAGTAATTCTTGTGGCGTCTGTTTGGGTCGAATTTATGTTGTTTCTAATGGCGGCGTGATTGGTGCAGTGGTAAGATCTTTGCCTTCCAGCCAAAAGGTCCTGGGCTGAAACCCTTGCTCTGCTGAGTGTTGAACATTTGTGTGACCTTCTTTTCCGCCAAAGTTGACTCAGCTTTCCATCCTGACTGGATCGGTAAAATGAATACCAGGTTCTGTTTGGGGGCTAACTTGCGACGGTTTAGTGTCCCGTCTAGGGGGAGTCGCTTAACCCTACAGAAACTGGATACAACCATGCACCGGCTCCAATGGGTCACATAGGCTCGTAAAGACTTTAGCCTAGCAAGCTATGTTGTTTCTGAAATCGTGTAACAAGTCGGTTTCTATGAATTTTACAAATGTTATTCATCAAAGTAGAAAGCTAACAATATATCCCAAATATAATTAGCTTTATACTTTATAACACATATACAAACCCTTTGGCGGTGCAGGAGAACATTTAAGTGCAAGTAACTTTCAACAGCTGCTGTTTATCACTTAATACCAAGCTAACTAAATGAATTTTGTGACGTTTGTAGGATATGGTTAAGTTGATTGAAATCACGTGACTGTCACATGCGTGCTCATGGTGATTTATAGCTGAGAGTGTGCACCAAGGCCCCGCCCACACTAATGTGTTTCCTTTGGAAACGAATACTTTTTTGTCCGTTTTCGCCTTCCGTACACACTAATACGATCGAAAACGAAGATGTATATCACCGAAAACGGAGGTTTTCGAAAACGCTCTCCAGAGTGAAGGCATTGCTCAGAAACCTGCTGAACACCTGATGTAACTCAAGCGACCAAATAGACCATTTCACGGTTCCTGAAAGGTAACCAAGCCTCTACATGAAACGGAGGCGAAGGTTGACCTGGCACAGTTAGAGAAGTGGAAATAATTATCATAAGAAAGAAACTTCGTAGCATGTCTATTATTTCCACTTCTCTAACAGTGCGAGGTCAGCCTTCGTCTCGGTTTCATGTAGAAGCTTGGTTACCTTTCAGGAACTGTGAAATGGTCTATTATAAAACTTACATGGAAAGCACGATCACTAATCTTCTTGTCATATATTTCATGTGTGACTTTTTCAGTGCTAACCGAATTTTTTGCGTGGTGCAGGAAACTTAACCAAAGAAAACCACACATAGAGCCTGAAGTAACGAAGGGACTGTTTTTCTTTGTGTGGAATATACTGTTAGTATATATATCTGGTGTTTTTGTTCTTCACCTGTGTTTTATTGTAAACTGAGCGTTATAGTGAAGAATTTGTTTTGTTGTAACTGTATTTGAAACTCTTTTTCTCAGTCAAACGCTGGTCCTATTTAGTCTTGTTTCGAGATCCTCTCTAACAGAGCAAAAAACCTTTCTAGTAGTGGATGAGTTGTTGAAATGAGATTATCAAGTCCCCAAGTTTCACGTGTTTCAGTCAAATATAAAACAGCCGGTAGACTGTTCTTAGTTGAACGAGAAATAGAGTAAGGTTTTGTGATCTGATGCAGTTTCTTCTTTTTATTGCAGAAGTGAAAAACCTAACAGTCATTTTGCTACCAAGGCCTGGATTGAGCGTATCACAGTACTGGGTATCAGCAACGCGCCTAATAAAATAATTTTGACAGTCGAGGGTAAGTTGTAGTGGCAATGTATTGATGCTCAAACCACCAAACTTTCCCCATTGTCCGCACTTGATTACAGACACACCCATACTCGTCCGCGCATGCTCACATTAATATCATAGTCTGGCTTGGGGCGCTTCACAGGGATTCATTGTAAGTCTCAAGTTTCTGGTCCATGTCAAAGAATACAAAAGCGTTTGTAAATTATTTTCTTTTTTTTCTTAATTCTTGAAAATATTAAGAAGTGAAATAGTCTTTTTGTTTTTTACTTTAGTTAAAGATAAATAATTCATTTTGAAATTAAAACTGACCACTCCTAACCCTGACACACAAATACAAAGTTCTGCATTCTTCAAGTTTCTTTTTTGTTAATTTGGGTGTATGTCTACCAAGCAGAAGGTACAGACACATCGAGAAGAAAATGTTTATTTTGTAGCCTGCTCGCAGGCGGTTGAATGTTTTTTTTTAGCGCGGAAAACTCACTGGGCTTGACGTTGCCGCCATCTTGAATTTCATGATCGAGCGGTAATGGGAGCGAGCGAAATATGGAAGGGAGGGGGGAGGGGAGAGAAAAACCCCTCCCCCTCCCTCTCCCTTCTAGTTTTCGCTTGCTCCGAATACCGCTTAACCACGAAATTCAAGATGGCGGCAACGCCAAGCCCAGTGAGCTTTCCGCGTTAAAAAAAACAACGTTCAACCGCCTTCAAGCAGGCTATTTATTTTGTAGTTTTACTGACTTTTATCTCGTAGATGGAGAATCCAAGGAACTGGACTTTACCCACGACTCCGCGAAGTATACGCTTGTTATTAAGAAACCAGGTGTAAATGCGGCAAAACAGTGGACTATAACCATGCATGCCTAGGCAGTTTTGATACTTCTCATTCAGTAACACATTTAATACATTCACCGCTGACACTTAAGTGTCTGCAGGGTGATTTTATCTCATCATCGAGTTAACTACTAAATATTCAAAAACATTACTTCTTGCATTGTTAAAGTGGGGTTCAACTGATGTATAAAGACTGTGGTTTATTGTCAGGGGCGTGCAAAATTTATTGTACCCCCGAGCCGGAGCAAAATCATCTTGAAATTTAAAAAGTATGTGCCTCGCTTCAGTTCGTATAATAAAAAACCTTTGACCCCGCCTGAGTTACACTCAAAAAATTTTCTGCCGAGCCACATTCAGTAACTTGGAGAAAGCTTTTTTGTAATTAAAAGCAGTATATAAAAATATTAGTCATATTAAAAGCCATTGATACGTACAACATGCCCACCACTGTAATTGAAGCTCACCTCGTTTCTTGTCAGACATTCGGTGTAAAGGCAGCAGCTCTATGCTCTGGCACAAGTGGTTTAGTTCATATCATGTTTAAGGTTTTAGTACCATAGGCTGGGTCGGTAAGGAGTATGGGATCACCAAAGAGATTTAATCCTCTTTATCAAGAAATGCATTTGCCCCGCCTCCAACACAGGCAAAAACATCTTTATGCTCCACTTCAGTGTTGCTTAGAAAAAGTGTGTGTCCCGTGCGTTTCTGCTCCGACTTCGTATAAAAGTAAATTTTGCATGTCCCCTCTCAGTGGTAGTTTTGATAAATTAGATGGCCTATTCTCGTCTCATATATTTTTACCATTAAATAAATCGACCTTGTTCTTGGAGCACTCGACGGTCGTGATTCATATGGTACCACCACGTATCACTGTGAAAGACTTTATAAAAAAATAAATTAACATTTCTTAGACTGTGTTGCTTTATGTTTTTTTTCTTTCCTTTTTCTTGGTTTGATCGAATGAGTAAAGCAGTTAGTTTCGTAGAATGTTCCACTTTGAGTCCTCCGTAGGCATCAAGGCATTTAATGTCTTTGAGGTGTTTGGATTCAGGAGTTCCCATTGCCAAAAGAAGGTTTCCACTTTCGGGGGGGATGGGGGGGGGGTCACGTTTTGGTGCCAAAAATCTTTTTTGATTAGCTCAAAGTCTGTTAGCAAAATATTCAAATTCGCAATCTTTACGCAAACTGTTTTACCAGAACCGCTTTTTGCGAAATAATATGCTGTTGGACTTTGCGTTGTTGTTTTAAGAAATCGTTTACGGATCCATTGAACTTTGTTATGATTGCAAAGCGGTTCGCTATAAAAGACGGTTGTGCCCGACTTCGTGTACTAAGCCCCACCCCACCCCCCTCCCGTCTCTCTTTCTTCAGTTTCTTCTTTTCTCCCATTGTCAGTTTTCTTACTTATACGTTAGCCGACCGCTATAGATAGTATACATTTCGTCAGTTTGTCCGGTAAACAAAATACAATACGTTACATATAAACTCTTGGTCTTCGGCCATGGTAACTTAATTAAAAATATAACACAAGCAGCGCTGATAAACATTTTAAAAACATGCATTTTATAAACTTTTTAAACTTGACGTTTTGTACGCTAGTCAACATACATTATCAAAAGTACAACCGTTAATTTTTTTTTTATATAAGTAGCTTTCAAAAACTTAACTGTTATACTTTTGAAAATGTATGTTCACAAGCATACAAAACGTTAAGTTTACAAGTTTATAAAATGCATGTTTTTTAAATGTTTATCATTGCTGTTTGTGTTGCATTTTTAATTACAATAAGTTACATTTTTTACATGCATTGTGAGGTGTCTAACCGCTCTCTGAACCTTTTATTGTTTGTAAGAAGAATCGATTTGCAGTTCAAGCTCGCTCACTGTGTTAATTTCACTTTTTCCTTTTCCTCTGAAAAGCTGACTTGTGTTTGATTTTAAAGCACATGCTCTCAAAGAAGGAATCAGAATTTGCTCAGAGCCCCATAACTTACTTGATACGAACTCCAGTTAGCGCCGGGGGTAGAAGGTAACAGACAACTCGCTCGCTGTGGAGGAGAGACTGGGAAGGTGTGATACAAAGAATGTCTAGCGGGCAGACAGGAATCTTAGTTTGTCAGCCCGTAGGTTTCTTTTCCGCGGTGGGTTCTTGGCATGCAGTCGAGGTTGTTACCACAAGGTGCACAAATTATCGTTTTTAAAAGTGTTAGTGAAGTTTTAAGTTGTACAGCGTGGAATATTAGAAGATGCTGACGTTTTAGACCGTAGACGTAGTGTATGAGAAATAAATTAAGAGGTGGTTAGATAGCAATGCAAAAAGTGATTGCCAATGAGATAAGAAGAAAAACGAAAGGAAACAGAGGGATAGAAATGTGTGAGAAAAAATATATTAAAAAGACAAAAGGGTGCTTGAAATCACCTGCATAATTAACATCACCTGACCGAATAGAATCGGCGATATTATAAACTTCTCGTCACTTCGATTTCGCGTTTGTGAAAAATACTAGCAGGGGCGTAGCTGGTCAATTTTTGTTTGTAAGTCCGTTCCAGCTATTGAAGCGACAGGCTCGACAAATGTAACGGGGAAAGTTATTAATAATTTTTACCAAAAGTTTGTAAGCCTGGGCTTAATAGCTTAATAATAATAGGCAGCTTCGCCCTTGGCCGTGAGTTACTGTTGACTTAAAGTTCCAAAGTTACATTTTTGTTTAGGAAACTGTGGATAAACTCAATGTCATTTTAGATATAAACATCTCCTTAAAATTTTCAAACAAAACAAAGAAGATTAAAAGCAAAGATACCGATGTTTGACTCAAAAACGCGAAAACTGAAACAGATTTCCTGCAAAAATATCGATAATACCATAAGTATCACAGGCACAAAATCAGTGTGGACTTACAAATACAGAATTTGTATAGAATCAATAGTCACAATACCGAACTATGAGTAAAATTGCAAATTTAATTTTCAATAAAATTTGACTAACCTTATTCTGATGTTGTTTTTGGTAGTCTGTTGATCCTTTGTAGCTGGTTTTTCAGTCATTTCCATCACCCTTCCCTTTTCTTTTCTTTTCTCTCTTTGGATTCCATACAAATTCTGTATTTGTAAGTCCACGCTGACTTTGTGCCTGGACTGCCTGTGATAATACATGCATCATCAAACTCGTCCCCACGGCCCACCCTCGTTCTTAGCGCCTTCGTTCCCCTTGACCAGCGGTTGGGAAACAGATTGCCTCGTTTCCAGGCATGTGGTTGTGACGGTCACGTGACAGTCACATGACGATCACGCGATGTGTGCGTCGCGGTGAAGTCGAAGATGGCGGAGTTGAAAGTGTTGTTACTTTTATTTTTCTTTGGAGTTTCTAATGGAATTGACCAACAGCCACAACAGATCCATCTTTCTAGTACAGGTACACTTTATGCTAAATTCATTCATTTCTTTTGCTTGATAATGGTTATGTAATAATATTTTGAATCTGGAGTATTGCCCATAAATATTTTGCGTTTTGTCTTTTGACTTCGCATCGTCGTAGTGGGGCTTATTTCCGGTTACTTATATGCACCTTGTATCTTTTTCATCCTTAATATTTGTGTTATGGTATACCGTGAGAAAATATTGATTTGGAGTAAGTCATATTCTACAATTTTATTCACCTTTTTGTGTTTTCAGATAAAATGTTACATAACCGTCATGCATTCATTGTTTTACGACAGCTGGCATGCTGAGTTTATTTGGAGGTCCCAGACCGGCGTTTTCAGCTCACGTATTGCGTTGTGTACGGAATCTTTTCTGTTGATACTTTTCAGTTTACGCTGATCCTTCAGTAACCGCTGTGTGAGGCAAGATATTATTTTACATTTTTTGGGAAAATGAATGATTGAAATTCAACGCAAGCTCAATTTTTGAGCGATGCTAGCGATACGGTGTTCTCCCCATATGATCGCCGCTGTCGCTCGATTTCTTTAACTCGGTGGGTGAGCTTGGATCGAATAACAATTTTTGAACAAGTTTTGGGTTGACCGACGTATTTGACAGCGTCGGTCTGTGGCTTATATATTCTTGAAGCCAGTCAAGCCCTGCAAAATCGTTAAGTACGGGAACAGCATACCTCCCGTAACCAGTCCTGACATTTTTAAACCTTTTCTCCGCATCAACGGCACTCATGCCAAACTTTTCGCCAATCTTTGCCCAGCAGTTCATTCTAATATACTTGAATAAATAGGACAACATTTTTTAAAGACATGTTTCGGCATGCTTATGCCATCATCAGTTTAATAAAATGAATGAATTACAATAGAT
>JAOEJH020039045.1:0-10651 GCA_025448215.2 Palythoa grandis
AATAATCCTAATAGTAATAATCCTAATAGTAATAATCCTAATAGTAATAATCCTAATAGTAATAATCCTAATAGTAAGATCATAATAGTAATAAGATCATTAAATCATAATAGTAATTAAAAAGGCTCAAGTCTCCAGGCTACTCAAATGACTGCACAGTGGACGCAGCCGCTTTTCCTACTGCACTAACAAATTAATACGTTCTCTTCTGCTACCGAGAAGCTATAGCTAAGAATAAAAGATTGTGATTTGGTAGTTTCCATCATTCTGTATGATTTGCTAGTCGTTGGTCATAAACCCTGCCCTGGCCTCTGAGGCACGACCACGTTTGATGAATTAAATCGTGTTGTGAAATAGTCCGGTTCAGGGTGATTCTGAGAAGAATTGAGAATTCACCATCAGAGTCAATTGAGGAATTGTGTGTCAGTTGAATATTAATATTGCCTGGTACGCGATTAAACAACAAACAAAACAGAAGGAGCTAAGCTTAAATTAGGGATCGAAAGTGACCAATTACAAAACACTACTTGAGTCCAACAGCAAATCGCATCACGGCAAAACAAACCAATCACTAATCGCAAACGAGACTATGTTAGTATTCGATTGACTTACTATTCCTGATCACTCGACTCTTATGATGACTTCTGCACTTCACGGTTGTCGAAACGTCCGACAACAGTCCTTCTCAGGACTACTCTCGCAACACAATCTACTGTTACTCCTCAGTCGGTTCAAATCATTTACTGCTGGATGGCTTAAAGTAAATTGCCAAAAGGGTCTGAGATAACATTAAATTGCCAAAAAGTTGAGATTGTACTTTAACAGAAACATGGAAGATCCCCGAGCCATGGCCGCTTTTGATGACTTTTGTTTAATTCATTTTATTGACTGAATTTGCTTTTACTTTACATGTAAATAAGAATCACTTTACTTTTGTTTTTTGTACCACCATCTTTCTACAAATTATTCAACTGGAAGTTAAGTTTTCCTTTTAATGTTGAGAAAAGGACTTACATTGGATTTCTACCAGCCTTTTTTATAAGAAGGAGTTTCAAGTTGGCCAAAATTTGTAAAACAAACTGAAATGAAGCTCAGGTTGAGGTTCAATAACTAGAATTTTTTTTCTGGTAGAAGCTTGACTAAAACTCGTAATTTAACTTAGAAATACAGCATAAAACACAACAGATTCAATGTATTAAAACTGGATTTGTCACCAGGTGGAAATATATATGTGTTTCTCTGATGGTTAAAAAATTTTTGTATCTGAACTATTTACAATAAAACGTTCGTGACGTTTCGGTCGTAATCACCGACCTTCTTCATGAGAAGTGAAAGAAAAACTACACAAAAAGCCAAGATACAAACAAGACGCTAATTAAAAATTCTAAAATTAGTGTCATATTTTCTTGTTTCCAAGAGTCAAATGCAGATACTCCTTGGGGAGCTGTAATCACCGACCTTCTTCAAGGGATTTTCAATTTTTATTTTTATTTTTAATTAGCATCTTTTTTATATGTATCCAGCTGGCTTTTTTTGTGTGGTATTTCTTTCACTTCCCTTGAAGAAGGTCGGTGATTACTTCCAAAGGAGTATCTGCATTTGACTCTTGGAAACAAGAAAGAGTGATACTAATTTTAGAATTTTTAATTAGCGTCTTGTTTATATCTTGGCTTTTTGTATAGTTTTTAATTTCTCTCACTTCTCTTGAAGAAGGTCGGTGATTACGACCGAAACGTCGGGAACGTTTTATTGTAGATAGTTCAGAAACAAAAAAAAAATTTTTAACCACCAGAGTAACACATATATATTCTTTATTTTCAAAAGATTCGATGTAATCTGAACAGTTCGCTTTTAAACACAGCTGTATGATACACGTGTGGCGCGAGGTGTTTCGTTTTCCAATACCAACTTTGTTCTTTCTTCAAGAAAAAATGTACACAGAAATAAGAACAAATTAAGGAAAAATTGGGGCTGAAGTCGCTAGAAATTGAAAAACAATGATCATCGACAAAGTTTGCTAGCTGAGTCTTTATATAAAACGTGTTCTTAGCTTGTCAAACTTGGAAAGTTTATGTGATGTTCCCCCACCTTACATTCATAAATATAGATTTTGGTGTTAATAATATTAAAATTTATTAAACGTCTGATGTTTTGACTTATGAAATGAGGATTAATTTACCCTGGTAATTTTCCTTCGTTTCTTAGCTACCAGATTTTAAATTGCAAGTATTCATGAAACTTTCATGATAATTAAATGCCAAAAGATTTTGCCCACTGACTGTGACATTTTGATACCGAAATTTTAAGTGTGACAAATCCGAAAGAAAACCTTAAGGCTTTTGAATACCCAATTCTTTTTTTTTACAAGATCCTTTTTAATACATTTACAAAATGCATGCATACAATACAGCTAAAAAAACTTTTAAATCTTAAAAGATTTGAGGAAGTACATGCTATGGCTAGCAGGCGATACATTGAGAGTTTTTATTTGCTTTACTATACAAAAATTAAAAATAGATGATATGAAAAGGAAATGGATGACTGCTGTGCAAAATAAAGACTAACTTTGTGTAATATTTGCAGGACGATCATCTTAATAGAAATTAATCGCTTGCTATATATATCTATTATCAACGTCAACACAATTATAACATCTTAAGAACACTTTGAAACCTCTTCAAAGTATTTAAATAAATTCAATTTCAAAAAATAAAACAGTTTAATTTAATTTAGGGGAAACGTCGGAAAGCAACTCTGGGCATTCTTTTTAGCTTGTGTTTCAATCGTGATAGAGACGTCTTTCAGATGTTCCCGGCCGCAAACAAAAGATCTGCAAATACTATAAAAGATGGTTTAATTTATTCAAAAGAAAAGCTAGCGTTATGAAAACTTTTGAATATTGTTCCGTATAGGTCAATCTTATAACATGGTTTTAATTACAAGTATTAAATGTCATTAAAATCTCAACAGCATCAGAAACAAGAAACTAAACTAAGCAAATCTTGAATCGATTTTTGACACTAGTTTTTAAAAACTGTTTAATATTGTCCCTAGAGGAGATATTTTGTAATCGTGTTTGTGTTTATATTTTGCGAGCACAGATAGTTAAATCATTTTAAAAGTGACATGCTCGGCTAATTTTTGTATTTGAATAACATAAAGAATTAAAGATTACTCATTATCTTTTGGAAAGCAATTATCGGTCAAAAGACACAGTTCTATATCAATTAAATTAGCATATATATTACAAGGCATGGATCAGGTGTGCATTTGTTCACTGCTATAGGCGCCGGGTATTGCAATATGTGCTAGAAGTGTCTACGAAGAATGTAAGTACTTAAAAATCTAACATATATAACACGCCAAGCAAGCTTTTAAACAGACTTTAGAAAAGAGAAAACTGGTAGCTTTCAATTCAATAGTGATTTTAAGGATAAAGTAAAAGATTCTTTTCTCTGTTCTAATAATAGATCTAGAGATAGTATATATATATATATAGAAGGCGCAGAGAAAAAAGATTTCAGTTAAGGTTGAAAGCTAAACATTGTTCGTGAAACTTATACGTTATTCATTGTATATATTTGACATTGAACATATCAATGGCACTCATTTACAGCGCTATTGGGAAAATTGGTTAAGAAAAAGCCGTTTTTATTAAATTAATTGTGTTTTTCATATTCTGATTCAAAGTAAGCATAGAACATTAAGCCAAAAACGCTTTGGCCACTCTCCGGATCTCATTTTTATAGCTATATGATCATCGAACAGGGAGGGATGTGCTTAAAAATTAAAAAGAAATAACGGAATCTTAGAGACTACTTCTCTGAAGATAGTTTTAAGAGTAAAATACTTTAATTCACTCAAAAGAGTCTTTTGTTTGTACAAATTAATATTATTAATATAATTGTTACGTTGGTGGGCATGGGATAGCCATAAAAGTGTCTTGGGAATACTTTGCAGAACTAACATGCATTTTTAAAACCTTTTTCCGGATAACAGAAGAAGAAAAACAAATCCAATCAAATCAAAAGGGGCGAGAAAGATGAAGGTTAGTAATAAAATCTTTAATTTGCTTTTACGCTTACTTATATATTCAAAGCCTTTTAAACTAATTAATCTTGTTTTCGTTATTTAAAAAAACAAATAAAGACATTTTCTTTGTCACATTTCGATTTTATGCCTAATTGAAGGAAATACGTTCTATAGTAGAACTCCAGCAAAGTTGGATGTGAAAAGTAGCATTAATATTTCTAATTTCAGGAGTTGAACCTTTATCTTGAAAATGAAAACAGTTTTTGTTTACTACATCAGTTTTTATAAATTCATTCTGTGTTACTCTTTTGGTCTAAATTCGTATAATTTCTGAAATTTTACTTTTTTTTAAAATCAACTTATTGCCATATGATTAACAGTCGAAAAAAAATGATTAAGACTTTTAAACTAAAACTTTGTAAACGTGTTTAGAAATGTTGAGTAGAAATAATTGCTAAGTTTGCATCAATTAGCCCTCGAAAATGCCTTAATTAGATTTGCGCTTTTAATATCTATACGAAAGGAACAATCGAATAGTGAGGCAGATGAAAAGAATTGTTTGCCTGTAAACCCAATTTTGTCTTAAACAAAAGGCAAAATATTTAAATAGATATCGATCAATGTTCGACGGTTAATCGGGTACAAGCTGATAGCTTTCTGCAGACACTTACTTGTTTCATGCAAAATTAAAACTTTCTTTGTTTACTCAAGTTTCTAAGCTAAAAGAAGCAACTACAAAAATGCATTTTAAAGCTTGCATCTTTCGTTTTAGGTTTTTGCTGTTGTGTTGCTTTAAACACTTTTCTAAATATGCTAAACTGAATTTAATGCAAACCAATGATGTGCTCGACAAAAAAGACTGCCTTTTGTTATAACTAGGTATACATCGAAGAGTCACTAAAATTTGTGTCGGTCAAATAAAATAAAATGAGTAACTAATATTAATATACTATATTCATTATTTAAAATGTATTAAATTTAAACACTTCACTCACCTCTTTTTCTTTAGTATTTTACCTCACCTAAATGTAATTTTTCGGAATTTTCTAAAGGAAACTTAAATAACACTGGAAATTGTTTGAAAATTTTATAACCTCTCTTTGTATAAAGAGATATTTTTCTTTTATCACACAAATATACGTATTTCTGTAACTAAGTATAAGGCGTAGATAAAGTGTTGCAGTGTCTACATGAGCGTACAGCTTAATTACTTGCACGAATGCAATAATGCAGCATAACAACATGTGCAAGGAGCTATAATGACACGCTGGAGTTCCATTTTAACTTCTGACTCCCATTTCTAAGAACTGAAAATAGCCACTTTAACTGTTCTGTATTTACTGAACAACTTTCTGTATAACTTGCAGCATAGTTAGTAGAGTTAAATGGTTAGAAAACTTGGTGGCTCTTTATGATATAGGTTGTTGTTCTCTCTTTCTATATTGTTATATGATGTTGACCGCGCACAGATTACAAAGGTTTTTGAGATTTAAATGAGCAAATGGCCAACAGACTAACGAGCCACCACACCTAGAACCAAAGATCACACCGTGACCGTGCACTCAACCTTAAATGAAGCAGCATTGTAATAGGCCATTTCCGAATTACGCTTCAATGCTCACAAATAAAACCATCAAGTAGAGGCCAAGCGCTAAAAAGTACAGTAATTGCATCAGAAGTTAGCACTTGGCCTCGACTTTGTTTTTGAGCAATGGAGCGTAATTCAGAAATGGGCTATCTCCTTTGTAGTTTGCTAAGTTTCGTATCCAGTCCACTCTACGTCTAACTTTGCTTGCACAAAACAACTTACTTTCTGCGCATCAAAAAGAACATGAAGACACAAACTTACATCGTTGTATCCAGCCACAGAACCGGGCCACTCACCACCGTTTTGCTAATCCAAACTATTTATTTTCTTGTAACTTACTTGGAATTTGCAAAGTTTAGAACCTATAAGAAGAAGACTTTATGTTAATTGCGCCTCTCCAAGCATGCAAGTCTCTACGTTTTATTTAATACTTTAAGAAATTGCTTGCTCCGTTCTGTCGGTAATTTTCAAAAACCCTTTCCCATATACTACTGCATGTAATGTTTATTTTTTGCCTCCGCAGTAAAAACCTGAAAACAATCAAATACATTGAAAAAGTTTGTTATCTAACAGGTTCAATTTTTCCATTTAATCTTCAAAATTTTACTTACAACAGTTTTTTTTTGTTTGATATGAGCTCGAAACCGTCATGCTTTTAATTTTAAATATTAACAGTCGTTTAATTTTCGTGTTTTATTGACAAGTACCTTGACAAAGACTCAGAGTACTTGGAGTCGACAAATTGGGAAATTTTAAAATAATTTTAAGCATATTAATTTATAGTTTTAAAATACAGATCAGAACAACTCCTTGCGCTATGCTTGCAGCCATCAAATCAGTCTACAAGTATACTTTCTCTCATTACTTAGGGGTATAAAAAGTTAAAAGTTAAAAGTCAGGTTGGCTTACTAGTGGTCATCACTCACGCGCCTCCCACCTCACTTATTGCTGTCGAGCGGTAGCGAGACAGCATTCTATTCCCGGACTTTATGTATGCCTTCATCAATCGTCCCTATAAAGGGCAGCTTCATCGAGATTTGAGTTCTGTCCGTTTTCCTCACTTGCAGCCCTGCTGCTTACGATCGGCTCCCCCGCATTGCCACACCAGTTAGCACGCGTTTGATCACGCGTTAGCTAATGTCCACGCGCTGGCCGCTGACAGTTGTTCGGAGATACAAAAACAGAACACTCCATTGTCTTTTTACAAATAACTGTACACTAAAAACAATAATATGAAAGTCTAAAGGAAGTAAAAGCTTTAAAAATAAAAAGTGCCAATAATTTATTAGCAAGTAGATAATACCGCCTTTAACAAAGCTCGACATCAATTCTTTTACCGTTGGTAACTAGTTCTAGCACGTACTGTATAATTACCTATAAATAACGAGATGAAAAGATTAGATTTAATTAATTAAGCAAAACTCAACACCTTTGATTTTTCTTTTTTTTCCTTTTAGTTTACTGTGACTTACTGCATCTGTCTTGGGCTGTTGGTTCAAATAGTGAACTCCCTTCCTAACGAGAAAGATCCCATTAAAACCTCCAGAGGTCAAAAGCACCGTAGATGTCCTAACCCGACGAAGGATCCAAGACCATGTAAAGATATGATATCCAATGGAACAGTTGTCACCCCAGAAGGCCAGGTCATTGAATGCGTGATGCAATCGAAGGAGCAGCTTCTAAGCAAGCTGAAAGAAATTGGTGGCGCTAATCCCTTTTATGTGGCAACGACAGCTGAGGAGGCAAAGAACTTCCCTAACTTGCTCCCAAATGTGAATTCAAGCGATATCTTTATCTGCGAAAGAAAAAAGAAATGGCACATTATACTCAATTCTTCAAGGAAGATAATTCCTCCTGGATGGCCGATCAGGCGCTGGACTCAGGTATGCCACAGATTGACAGCTAAAACAAAGCGAAGTATCATCCTCAACGCAAAAATTACTAGGTCAAAGTGCGTGGCAGACGGTACCAAAGATTCCAGCACAGGGATGAAATTGATGTGCAACCGCTGTCAGCAAACCAGGGAGTTACCTTCGACATACTTCCCACAATTTTTTAACACGATTAGTTGTGGTAATGGCGATATCGATGGTAAAAGTTCCGACTTTTGCAATGATGGCGATGGGGAATGTTATCAGAAACACCTCTATATGCCCATTCTGGAATACAAAGAAGATATTTGCACCACGGTAGGAAGTAGGACTTCCTGCAGGCAAAATTGGGTAAAGATTGACGAGAAGATTCCAAGTTGCTGTGAATGCCAGTTATAGATTCGTTAAAACATCAGCAAGATAGAATAAAGTTATCATAGTACTTGTTTTTAAGAATTTTCATGTATAATAAAGATTAAAAATTTGTCTTAGAAATAACATAAAAAAGCCATCTAAACACAATAAATCGATTTATTTGCAATCTAGATCTGTTCTCCTCTTGAGAAATGAAGTGAACAAAACCCGACAGACTATATATGTGCAAATCTTAGCTACAGTCGAAACGGCTTGTTAAACTTTATTATATGTAACAAAGATGAAACTAAAGTATACTTATGCAATAAAATGGGGTATATAAAACCCTAGATTAGATTTCCAATTAGGAAAATAGTATTCCAAATTAGATATACTATTAATTTGGCATTCTATATTGACTGTAATAGCGATACGTTTAGACTTCCTGCGCCCCGACTTTGCTAGAAAGATTTGTAGTTGTTGCTTTTTTTTTGTTCCTCAGGTGGAATCTTCGAGACGCAGCAGATTTTTTTTGTTAAATTTTTTTGGTCGATGCAACGTAAAGTGAGCCTAGGCACCAAGGAAGTGGCAGCAGTGGACAGCTGTTTCGCTCTGACTAGAGCACGTCGGCGCTGAAGAGTCAGGCACTGATCAATACACAAGGTCTTGCCTTCAGTGCCTTTTACCTCTAATAAGAGCGAAACAGCTGTCCACTGCTGCCACTTTCTTGGTGCCTAGCTTGCGCACGCGTAGTTGCAGAGTTTCATATATATGGTTTTGTTTTAATTTTCATTTTTTATGGTGCTGTAAAAGAACTTGTAATGGAAGTGAAGCATGTTATTCCAACGTTACCAGTATCTTTTAAGGTATTTATAAATCATCAGTCATTTAATTTTTTTGAAAAGAAAAATATTTGTAATCGTCTACGGAGTTATTTATTGTAATTGTACATTTACAAATTTAAAAGTGCAACAGACAGACTTAGTTACACAAGGCGGCTAAACACGAGGTCCCCTGCTAGGTTAAACCACCCAGCCCACCCCCGATGAAAAACAAGTTCTCTAGCCACTATTATAATTTATACCCAGTACAAGGAAGAAAATATAAAATTGTAAGGAAATGGTAATGATTTTTTAGCAAGTGAGTACAATTTGTAAGGAACTATAAAGAAGCATGGACGGCCGGATATTTAATTAATTCTCAAAAATGATAACAGAATAGCGGTGCTCATCGGCGCCGCGGTGCTAATTTTGTAGATTATGTTTAATTTTTAGAAAGGCGGAAATAATCTATATTTAGACGGCACCCCTTGTGATCAAACTGTTGTCACGCGCATCGGACTTTTTTCTGGCTAGGCTTTTTAATACCAACTGTTTTTACAATGTAAATCGAATCACATCAGCTCTGCTTCTTCTAATTAAGTCATAACAATTTGTTCGTGAAAAATTCCATTTTCGATATGAAATAAAACCACGTTGCTTGAAAATTTTAAAAAATAGTTTTCACGACCGTTAAATAAACAGTTACTTGAGTTTTAGAACTTTAAAAACACGAACTGTGATTGGATGTTATTTTAACTGCTGTTTAGCCCTCTCGTAAGTTCGTTAAAAGGGCGGGACAATTTATTTAGAATAAAGATATATATACTTTCAGCATCAAGTTCTTCAAACTCCTACATCAGATTTTGCGATCTTTATTCTTTTTTCAGGTAGGTCATAAAACTGTTGCTGAGAAACTTTTCTTGACCTTTTCTTGACATTTTGATACCAGTCAGATCTTTCAGTTTCAGTTCGTGGCAAAAAATTGCAACGATGGTCACAGTTGTTGACCTTTGGCTTTATGCATTACTGGAATTTTTTTCAACAGTTCTTTATGATCTCATTCTGCTTAAGCCTCACTAATCAAACTAATTCTGCAAAGTTCTGCTGGTTTTTATAAAGTTGTAGTTTAGAACAAACACTGCTTGTCGTTGAACTTTTCCTCGTGAAACTTTCGAGTGAACCAAGCAGAACTGATCCGATTCCTGTCAAACGAGCACGACGTGCTTTCGGAAAGATCAAGCGGGAAAATAAGATCCTATAACTTAAGTATCTCACTAAGGCAATTAAGGCACGTTATAGCAAAGAATATGTCGAATTGTTTGGATTAAACGCAGAGTCACAATGTGTGGTCTTTACTTCCATAAGCTGTGACATCACCGCAAACCGTTCAGTGATATATTAAACAAACGTTGCATTTAGAGATCTAGGACGACTGCATAGAAGTTAAAACAACAAACGCTTACAATCTGGGCACCTTCTGAATAACATTTGTACAGCTATAAAACCATTAAATGGGGAGTAATTTGCCTAGGAAGAAAGAAAATGGCGACATTAGACACCCTCTAAATGTTAATAGTTTTATGGGTGAAATATTTAATTTTGATCACAAAATTGATTACAAGTGTGTCTGAAAGTAACTTATTCTCAAACTTTTTGTCTGAATGTCCTTTAAAACTAATGTGGATTATTAAACATTTTCAGACATCAATAGGAGAAAATCGGACAAATCAAACCGAAAGGAGAGTGCAAGATGAAGGTTGGTAATAAGACGTTCGATTATTATGTTTAAGGTTTTTTCTGGTACTTAAATTCGTCATCTGACAAGAAAGTCATTGACGCAATTTTATTGCGTTCGACGAAGGAGAACGCATACTAATCATGTCGTTACCCGCGGGCTCAGGCTTGATGCTGTCCCTTTTTGAGATTTTTCGTACGTACGGCCAGCCGGGTGGCGTATTAGGGACCGGTCAGAAAGTATCTGCTGG
>JAOEJH020039144.1:0-10646 GCA_025448215.2 Palythoa grandis
TTAGAATTACGCACTCTTCTCCGTCAATAATACAAGTATTTTTCAGTTTCGTGCTACTGACAAGAACAAACATAAGCTGATTTTCTGCTATTTAAAGCCATGTATTGTAAATGCAGATTCCATAGAATGAATAGCCTGGTTATCGAACTGGAAACGTCTTACTTAATGATATTAATTTATTATCTATTTTTGTCCAAAACCGTAAATTTTACCGAGACTCATTGTTCGTAATTTTTTGACGACTTTAGCTTCAATATTTTCTTAATTTTTTTTCTAATTTTGTGAGCAAAATTAAAGAAGAAAAATAAAACAAAATAACAACAAGGCGACGGAGAACGAAACGCCTCTACTTTAAAGATGAACCACCTTCAGTTTCACTGTTTGTTGAACATGCAGTCTCTAGGACTCGGATTATATCGATTCTTTTTATGTTTTACACTATAATATATTGCTAAGTTCAATTACGAGTTTCATCAATTTTCTGCCAGAAAACCTTTTTCTAGTTATTGAGCCTCAGCTGGTTCTCTTAAATTTTGGCAACTTGATACTCGTTGGAGGGAGGCTGCTTTTGTCATTTATTGCTTGGTGATTTTTGCCGTTACTCAACAAAAATTCGACCCTCTACGTGATAAGGCCGATGAATTCGCCTTTAAATTCTTACTTACACGGAGTGACACACTACAATTATCAGTCGGGAGTGAATCTGGATAATTAAGCAAGAGAATTTTATCAATACACATCCAAAATAGACTGTGTGATCTCTTTCTATAAAAATTATCTGAATTTTTAATAAAAAGTCACCATTTTTTTGTACAATGTTAGAACAATATTGCATTCCGTATAGGAAGAGTAATAGACTTCGTGCGAGTAAGACTGGGGTTGTGTGGCTGACAAGCGCAAGAGGCAATGATATCTATTGGGCCAAAAGTGTGCTCCCATGGAACTTACTTTTGAAATGCAAGACAATAATTGTTTTGTGTTCGTGTTCTTTTTTTCTAACGAAGAAGTTTCTCGTGGTTTTATCGATGTAATGCTCATGGCAGAGATGCAAAATAGCATCTTTATTCTCCCTCAAAAAAGACAAGAAAATTCATCATAATTTGAATATCCGACCAGCAGCGGGAGACGGTCATGCCTGCCATGGATACAAAATCGGTGAAACTTAGAGAAGTTGCTCTGCATGTTGTTCATAGACATACAAATATGGTCTATCTATATTTGTCATGTGATTTTATTTTTTCTCTGAAAATATGATTTTATATGTTCAATTCTGAAGTTCAACAATATTTGCCAATACTACGGACCACTCTCATAATATATCATAAAATCTGAGTTTATAGCTTTGAAGCTATAGCTTTTTCGGGGTAGTAAAAATTACTTCTCCCCCTGTTACTGCCGTATTTACCAAGAGATCTAGCCAGCGTGCGCGCAGAGTCCACTCAGAACTTTACTCGTTCAATTTAACGGCTATGCGTAGACTACAAAAGATCTTGTATATATAGTTTTTTTTTAAATCTATAGTTACTAGATGCTGCCAAATTTTAAAACAAACATTTAAAATTTTTTATTTACAGTTAATTTATTGAGGTTGCTTTATAATCGGCCCGATACCGATCACTCCGGCTCAGGCTCCATCCTAGGCCTCGTTCAACGTCAAACTTCACGTGTGCCGAATCTAATGCAAATGAGGTACACTTTTTTTATAAGAACCTTTTTATAAGAACGTCAGGCTGAAAATCGGCCAAAATTTAAGAACATGCTAAGAACAAACTCGAGGCTCAGGAATCGGGCCGAGAACTTTATTTTGTTCAGTTACATTACGGCGCAAAATCATAGAATCCACAAATAGTCGATAGTGCAAAATTGTTTGCAACTAGAGTAAAATACATGGAAATTTTACGAGAGCAATTCACAGGATATACAGTGTCTGGTTTGTTTTTGTTTTATAAAAAAATGCGTCTACATCAAATACGTGTGATTATATTAAGAACATTTGAGGCTAAAACCCCCAAAATATTTAAGAACACTCAGTCTAGGCCCAAAAATAAGACGTTCTTACAAACAAAAAGAGTGTAGAACAATAGAATTTTTGGCATTAGATTCGAAGTCGCCACATGTCAAGTTCGACGTCCGAGCTAGACCTTACCGTGCAGTTTAAACCTTAAACAGCTGGTACCAGTATATAACTTTGCTTATTTCAACTGTTGTAGAATAATTAGGTCTTCATTGTGTTAATTATACATTAGTTTTGCCGCGGCCTCTGAGAATGTCTAAATTAAAAAATTACTTTGTACGTTTTGTACAACTTTTTTTAACACGTGTTATGACATATATGTTTGCCGGCTTTATAGATATGGAAAAATATTCTTGGAGATGTCCATGAGAGTTGCTTTAGTTCATTTTTCAACACCAAAATTAATCGATAGGCCCAGAACATGAATTACCATCATGTCAAGCACAAAAAATCTCATAGATATTGGGAAGAGTTCAAAGAAAGAGTTGGAGTGTAAGTATTCTTCAGACTGGGAATAAGAGGGTTATGACACACGAAACACGCCCAAAGGCCGCACAGCAGCAATTGATAGAATAAAAGGGCAAGAAACTGCCAGTTTTAAGAGAAATCTCTCGTACCTAGATTCTAAACAAAGCAGCAACATCGACAGAAGGGATCAAAATGTTACCATGAAAACAAAGCATAAACTGAGTTTGCAATGTCGGCAACAGGTAGGAGATGAAGATGATAGCGGCTCCAACACTCAGTTACCGTCTCACACTCTCTCGCAATACAACAGGGCAAATACCAAGAATTCAGCTCTATTATATTCCAGTGTATATAAACCTTCGCAAACTCCGAGTAGTTTCAAAAAAGAAATTTACAGATCTACAAATGGCACCGCGGAGAACCTCCGTCACAAGGCAGTTTTAAATAACATCAAATTGCAAAGATCTCGAAGTACTAGTTATCTCAGCTCACTGGAACCACTTGATGATGGCGTTACACACCCTTCAGAAACTGAAACTAGAGGCTTAACTCCGAAAATACACAATAATAAACTAACTGAGCCCTTAAAAGAGAAAAAATCGACTGAGGAAACTACGGATAAGAAGACGACTGTGATTCCAAAGGGCAAAGTTACTCCCTTAAACGGCTATACTGAGCAAATTGCTCAAGTTGCCGAAAAGCGTGCGAGGTTAAAGGAGAAACTACAACTGCTTCGACAGAATATAGAAACCAGGAAGAACGGCAAAATCAGGGGGATTGACATGCCAGAAACTTCGAACGACGGTCAGCCGAAAATTAAGGACCCCGCATTGGTCCCCAGTTTATCACTAAATTACTCTACACGGTATGGAAAACAAGCTAACTGTGGTCCATCGGAAAAAAATAAACCAAATGTTACAACAGCAAAACATAAACAGTCAGGACTTCTCCCGAAAGATACTCCTCCTTCAGAAATAACCGGTCGCATGTCACAGAAAAATGCTAGGGACGATAAAAATAACAGTAATACAAGAGCTAACCTTGAAACCTTTTCACAGGAAACTGAAATGCGACAGACAATCAAAAAGATATCAGATGATCTATGGAGAAGGATTACGACGGGAGAGAAGTTCTACACGGATCGCTCCAGCGAGATTGAAACACAATCATTATCAAATCCCGGCCCGGCGGCCGCACCCCCTCAGTACCCCCTCAGTACCACACATAACCATCACTTATCAAGAAATGGTGCAGAAAAACAAAATTTAACAAAAAGAAATGAACAAGTTGAAATAATGTACGATTTGACTGATGAGAAAATAGAAGCACTTAAAGAAAGAGAGTCAAATGAAAGGGAAATCCATCCAGTACCGCCTGACCCAATACTGGGATCCAAAGCTGCTGAAAAGCCAAGGTACTACCGCTCTAGATCCCAGACTACTTTTTCAAACGGAAGCAACGACCAAGCAGAAGGCTTGGTCACGCTTGATTTGCCTGACTTGTACATTGTCACGAACGATCCCGAGACACGACGGGAAATACGGCGACGAGCTGCTGGTGAAGCAGCCATTCTACGAAGAGAAGCTTCTAATTTGCTGTGGCACGCAATGAATCTAGAGCAAGTTTGTGATCGTAATGCTCGAGTTCGACATGTTTATTTGCAACAATGAGCTAGCGTTCGAAATTACCGTATCAACAAGAACGCTGCGTGATACCAAACGTATAACGATAGCGTAAACGTAGTAGTGTTGACACAGTATGTAATAAATTTGTTGACAAATGTAATAAAAAGCACATTGATAATAATATTTGGTCTCACATGCAATAAAAATGTCGCAAGCATCTTTTAATACCGTGCGCCTTGATCACCGGTCTAAAACTGATGTGTATCGGATCATCCGGTTGTTACCACAATCAACTAATAAAACCCACGGAAGGAATAGTTTTAATTGTCAACCAAATGTAAAATAATAATTAATAATTAGGGAGAACATCTTCGGCAACTTGGGCTGCCCCCTTCCCTCATTTTTCAGCTTTTTTATGGGGCCTTTTATTCCTTCAAGTTGAGACTAAAGGAGCGGCCAATTCGTGTGGCCACAGGTTGAAATCTTTGTATGCCGTGTTGCAGGAGTAGGATTGGCTTCTGTTGCGTGCATGCAACAATTTATAATTTTTATAGTTGGCCGCACGATCCGTGTATGCAATCCTTCCATTGCGCGCAACATTGCAGGCAGTGTCGCATCGTGTAGCGGCGCCTTAAGTGATGTGTTCTGGTACATTTACTGTCAGGTTTTGAGAACCTGGCCTTTGGTTGATGGTTTTGTTTGTGAGCAGTGTAGCGTAATTTTGAGAACCTGGCCTTTGGTTAATGGTTTTGTTTGTGAGCAGTGTAGCGTAATTCGGAAATAGCCAGCATTCTCCTAGCAAACATGTAGAAAAGTGAGTCTAACTTTAGTGAGCTGTCCATTCGAAATAAAAATGAGTTTATTTATGATAAATAAATAAAAGAAGATGCTTACAGAGAAATCGTGTTCTAGTAAAATAAATTTGAAATTAAAGAATATATAAATTTTGCAATTTCAGCTACTTTTTCCTATCAATAACAGGGGGCGTAAAATTTATCTTAATGCATTACTTCTTTTTTTTATTGGAGCTACTTCTTGTAACCGAAACAAAACAGGTAGTGTTTGACTGCACGTGGCTACTGCTTTTGTCTGGTTCAGTAACGAAACAGAAATCTGACATATTCATAAGAAAATTGTTGTGTAAAGCTGGATATAAAGACTTTTAAAGTGAATATGAACTGAATAGAGAAAAAATGACACTGAATTGTAACTGGCTTTGTGTCGAGAGTGGTCACATTCTTCCATTCATTCTTTCAGTTGCGCATGTGGCTACAACATCTTGTATTTAATAACTGAAAATAAATTATAAATTTATGTAACTGAAGATTTTTTGACTTATTGGTAAACATTTGCAATTAGAAATTTATGGTGCATGCTAAAGTCTTTTTTTTCTGTTTCTCCTAAGTATTCATTAGTGTGACTCAATTTTTCTGTATTTTTGTGGGCAATGTTAATAATTTCGATTTAATGCTGTGTCCAATAATTTTAAAAGAATTTTATGTGCTTCTAACCTTCGAGATAAGAATCAAAAATGATTTTCCCACATCGTGATCATTGTCAAACGTTTTTCAAATTAATACGTATAGGTTTGAAATTATAACAGCAGCTGGAGTGTCTCGGAAGTTTGTTTACTTCAAGTTCAATAGCTCTTTTGTTCGCAATAAAAAGTTCTACTGGTTTGTTCTAAGCCATTCTTTTAGTTTTATAACTGGTACGAAAATAGTCAGACAATTCGATAAATCCCATCAGTGCGACAACAAACAAGATTGCGCTAACGATAATTTCAATGGAGGAATTCCAATTTTTATCCTTTAAGAGACAAAGAGAAAAGTAATAATTTGGATCTTATTTTAAAAAGGTAGAAAAGCTGGTTTACTTGCAGTACATGACGATTTTAAAACCTTTTGGATCTTGTTAATCCGCAAACTACTGATGGCGAGCGATGTCTGTATCACCATCCATCTGCATGTCTCAGCTTGTTTCTTCAGGCAAAATTTGCTGAAAACTTCAACAAAATTTGAAAAACTTTTCCTGTCACCGCTTTAAAAAATATAATGTAAAACTGCCACTAAAATTCACAAAACATCACCTTCGCTTGCAAGCTATGTAATGTCGCGTGGTGGAACACGTGATTTGATATCGCGTGCTGATTAGATTTTTCGGTTTTCTATTGTTACACTCTTTCACTCACTCACTCACTCAGTGCCATAGCATTATGGCTTCTTGCCTCCATATGGAGGCAGTAGCCACAAAAATTAAACCAAAAACGCGAGTTCGAAATCAACTATTAAAATACCTTTGTGTCAATCATGCCAATAGTTTTTAACTGTATTATAAACAATAACACACTTGGTATTTTAGTACAGGGGAAACAATAAATAAATGACTACTGAACAAAACCTTAGGGGATAAGAAAAGACTAAGACGCAGACAGAGAAAGATTCATTTTTACTTAGTAAAGAAAAAAAAGAAGACACAATGCGACAAGAAAACCAGCAGCATGTATATATACACACACTCCGGCGAAGACAATAAAAAATGGCTGAATATTATGCACCGATATGTACTACTACTAGTTCTACGTCGCGTCCAACCGATATTTATCATCTTTTTATTAAACCATTGACAGAGCCCTTAAGTCTCACGCATTGAAAACTCGTTCCACTTTTTATTTACATTTTAAAATTTTCCGAGGGAACATGTCCCCGAATACTCCAATCCAACACTATGGGAGCGTATTCGTTTACTATGACTAGTTGAGTGGACCCCATGCCTCCATAGACACATCACATCTCACGGACTATTATCACGTGTCAAAATAAAGTCAATAAGTTCCATGCACGAAAATGAAAAAAAGTTGAAGAGTTTCTCATTAACTTTCATAAATTTTCGATAAAAAAAAGTATGCATATACTGTCACTTTTTATTCTTTCAGAATATATTAACTTTTCAGCCAGCAGTGGAAAAACTTAGCACTTTGTAGTCGGCCCTGACAACGGTAAAGCGAAAATGGCAGCTAAAGATCTATTATAGCTAGCTAGCCCTGGTTTTATTAAAGTGAGCCTGTATCCCAGAAAATATTAATAGAACCACTATTCATTCTTCAATATAGGAGCCCTAGCTGTTGCGTTGGCCGTATATTGGTGCTTTTGATAATCTTAAATGGTAATTTCACTTCCATCTCGAAAGTTCGAAACTGCAAAACATGAAAACTTTAACTTCAAAAATGAAAAGGCGTTTTTCAAAGAGAGAAGAACAATATTTTTCATTTCAGATTTTAACGCTAAGCGGAAATTTTGTGCAAAGATTTTGAACTTGTACGTTGTTTGTGACAAATCTTTTTCACCGTTTTTATCTCTTAACTAGAAAGAGCAAAAAATTACCAATGGCTTTGGCTCGTAAAGATTATATCATGATTGAACGGATTTGCAATTATGAAATTTTGAATACATTTGGTTCACATATCATCTTTAGTTTGCGACTTGCACTGAAATAAAGACTAAAGTAAAGCTTTTTCCTTCGTGAGTCGACTACTAGAGATATGTAGTTCATTGCTTTGCTTTTGGTAAATTTGTTAGTATCAGTCGACCGCTGGTAATTTAATCGATTTTGAGCTGAAATAATTATACTTCATGGGCATGGCGACTGGCGGCTCTGAGCTGAATGAAGAACAATTCTGCGTTCGGTCACGGTCACAAAAAGACAAAATAGAAAATATATCACCGCGCTTTTGTAGCATACAGTTGTGGAAAAACTTGATTTGGTGCTTCTCGCTTTGAAAATAGTTGTGACAAAATTCTAGTCACCGAGGGTATACAAGACGTGAAATATCGATACACAAAGCACACGCAGTCACAACCGGCTGCATAGGGTCAATATATCATGTATATATTTTTCAAGGTTTTAACTTTTACCATACCTCTTTTCGCTTGTTTTTCGGTTCCCAGCTCATTGCTTCATGTCATATAACTTGCTCCTTCAAAGTTGCCAAAATAAAAGTTCCCTGTATGAAGAAAACACTTTAGCAGAGAGTTTCAGACGTCCTGAAGAGAACAAGAACAATACACGCAAGAAGTAGAAGTCATTTCACGGAGCAGTTAATTTGCACAGACAATGAAAGGCGCGTCTCGCCAAAAAAGGCAAGATAAAATTGGATAAAAGCTGATAAAATGTCGCACAATACGGTCACTTGTTTTATGTAAAAAAAAGTTTTATTTTTAGAATTTCTAGGTGTGTGTAACATATTCAATGAATTTCCGAGTATAAATTAATTATGGTAAGGATCGAATCCCCGAGAGTCATTCCAGAACGAACGTAAATGATAGCGACTGGATAAGTAGCTAATTGACATATATGGGGTCATCGAGATAGGCTTAAAAAACATTTTAAAATCAAAGCAAAGATGTATGATCATTTAATTGTCAATGAAAAACTGGAGACAAATACCGAGTTTTTATGTTAAAACTCGACCTCACTCAATATTCACAGAACACACAAGTCTATGAGATATTTAAAATGGTCGTGTGGATCGAGAAATATATTCCTCGTTCAAAATCGGGTTAGTCCAACTAAATTAGGCATCTGCTCCTACTGTTAACTGGAGTGAATCACAACGGAAATATCAAAATATTTCAAGAATTCTGTATTTTATTAGTTCAAATTTTATACTATCGGCTTTCCAGAAATTATGTGTACAATAAATATTACCGACCTTGTCCTTAATTTAGTAAAGCTGGACTCAAAATTATCCCATGTTCTTCAAAGCTGAGCACAAACAAATCTCTTACTCTTAGTACAGCGTTTTTACGTTGGAATATCTCTAACTTAAACCAGCTTCTTTTATAAATTTTTAAAAGTAGATGTTCTAGAATGTTCGCGATTTCTGAACCTGCAAATAATTTTCAAAAGCATTATTAACCTAGTTCGAGTATTTGTCTCTATTGTATTTTCTATTGAACAAACCAACGTTTTTGACGAAAAAGCCATTCAGTCATCCAACACAGCGACCGGAGACTGAAATCTCTCCACTTTTGTATACAAAATAAAACTTTTCATTATTCTTTACACTGGGTTTGGAGATCTTGTGTCTTTCAGCCACGCCTGTAATGCAATGCCCAACATACCGCGCTAAATGCCTGTACCCGTACAACACAAAATATTCTAAAATTGTCTTCACAGATAGCTTTACGCCCGCGTAGGTTTCCGGTTTGTGTTTAGAAGTATGGCGAGTCTTCTCCCATTTCGTGACCTTGATAGTCGATATTCAGATCAACTTTTTTCTTTCCCTCCGTCACCAGCTGCAGTTTAATTACACCGTTTCCTGTTGCAGTTTCGCTGTCCACAACTTTTGTAGTCTTGGTTTTGGTCCAGTCTACCGTCAGGTGGAGCGAACAGCCGCCTGCAATGATTTCACGTTCGTGTGCAGCGGCTAACTGGTTCACTACTCGTCTCTCCACCTACGTCACAAAGGGGATATGAACGTCAGCGGAAGTCATGGATCAAGTCATAAACAGTTAAGATGTTTTAATTTTATGTCAGCACCGCAAAGATGTGAATTTTAAAATCCTAGACTCTGGTTGGCCAATCGCGCGCCCTCGCCTTAGTCAATTTCCGGATTCAACATTATGGGATTTTCCTCTGGTTTTGCTGCTGCCACAAATAAACAGGATGTCACGTTTCTTTCTAAAATAGCTTCACTTCAAAAAACAAAACTGACTAAAAAACGAATAGTCAATACTCTGACTCTGTAGGTTTCTTGATATAATAAAATTTCTATGTTGTCTTATACTTACTACTGCCTTTGGGCACAAAGAGTTTTTCTATCGACGGACCTCGAGTTTTTAAATAAAATTCCTCAAAAATCCAAACATGGCCACATACCTGATTTTAGTGACTTTTTAATTGGATTTTAACCTTATAATCGGAACCTTGCGTCTTACTTAGGTAGACCGGCAACATTTTTTTGTTTCCGAAAGAAGCAAATAAGTTACGAAGGGAGGAGGGAGGAAAGGGAAGGGGAAAGAATTATTTTCCTAATCCCAGGCCCCTTTCAGTTTCCTCCCTTCTCCCCTCGTCTTCAACCACATCTCAAAATGACACAGGTCTGGGGGCGATTAAAGCTGAAAGTTTATTGGCACGTTAAACTGTCCCGTTACCTCGTGCTTGATAGAACGTGCGCCGTAATGTACGTTGTATCCGTCAGCCAGAACATCCAACACTTCTCTGTCCCAAGTAATGTGAATATCGTGGCGGCTGAGTGCCTGAGAACAAGAACACATCAAGTTCGTTACGGCAAATCGGATCAGGGATTGTCACGCCAGTATAGAGTACCGAAGCGTTACGTCACGTTACCATGGAAGCACTTTTGACTGGTTCTAAACAAACCGTCGAAGGCTTCAATATGGCGGCTATCACGATAACTGCCCTCGCTTCTTTCTTCGCTGCTGAGCCAAAATCAATACAACGAGGCGAAAATCACTATAAATCAGAACATATAGAGTCATTTCATTATTCAAGTGGAATTATAAGGGGATCGGTTC
>JAOEJH020039447.1:0-10642 GCA_025448215.2 Palythoa grandis
TCAGTCTGTTATATTTTGTTGCATATCAAAACAACATATCCATTGGATGACTGGCTATGGTGGTTTTTTAGTGTAGCTAAAAATAATAAAAAGATAAATTAGTGTAATAGCACTAATTAGTTTTACATTACAGTGTTTTATACTGCAAATAGTTCACTGCAACAACATGGAAGACATGTGAAACTGGAAATAAGTTGAAATAATTATCATGGAATTTTGAGATTTCATCAGGGAAAAATCAGGGAAAAATCAGGGAAAAATCAGGGAATTTTGTTTTCTTGAAATGGCACCTCCCACCTCTGTGATCCTATCATTGTCAATGGAGTCAGGATGGCCAAGTGCTCTCAAGCACCTCCCACCTCTGAGCCTATCATTGTCAATGGAGTCGGGATGGCCAAGTGCTCGCAAGCAAAAGGGTCAGGATGGCCAAGGGCTCTCAAGCACCTCCCACCTAGAGGTGATCCTATCATTGTCAATGGAGTCAGGATGGCCAAGGGCTCTCAAGCACCTCCCACCTCTGTGATCCTATCATTGTCAATGGAGTCAGGATGGCCAAGGGCTCTCAAGCACCTCCCACCTCTGTTATCCTATCATTGTCAATGGAGTCAGGATGGCCAAGTGCTCTCAAGCACCTCCCACCTCTGTGATCCTATCATTGTCAATGGAGTCAGGATGGCCAAGGGCTCTCAAGCACCTTCCACTTCTGTGATCCTATCATTGTCAATGGAGTCAGGATGGTTAAGGGCTTTCAAGCACCTCCCACCTCTGTGATCCTATCATGGTCAATGTAGTCAGGATGGCCAACTGCTCGCAAGCACCTCCCACCTCTGTGATCCTTTCATTGTCAATGCAGTTAGGATAGCCAAGTGCTCGCAAGCACCTCCCACCTCTGTGGTCCAGGGATCGAATCCTGGGCTCATACGTAGGTTGAGTATGTCGATCTCGATCTGACTCTGAGGGTGTTTTCTTGGGTAATCTGGATTTTTTCGCTCTGAAATATCGGTTTTCACATCTAAATTATAATCCGAGCCATTGAGCGATTAAACCTTAGCCACAGGCTAGGAAGAATGAGCAACCACTTCCTTCCCCTAAAAAACGTAAAATAAAGTGTTAAATTAGTCTTAATTCTTTGGAATAATGAAACAAACCATAAAATTTCGTTTTTAAGGTGAAGGTAAGAAAGGCAAACGCGTTGCATTAGGCTGAACGTGGAGATGAAAATGAAGGTAGTCATCACAAATTTACGGAAAAGCTCGTTATACAAACGTAGTGAGCTTAATAGATCTACATATCCATTAGAACTGCATCCAACAATAATAACTAAGATCTAAAACGATTTGATCATGTATTCAGAAACAGACACTGTCAATGTCCTAAATGAAGGATATTTTTAGAAAATTATCAATATCAAATTCTATTTCTTACTTCTCAGGGTCGTTGTATCAATCAAGGCACATATACAAAGTTGATTGAAAGAGGTTTTGATGTCTGCTCCCTGATATCTGGCTGCGAGGATGCAGATAGTGCGATCAGTGCAGACCGCATTACAGTACAGGATGCACTGCCACCGCATGCATTTCTTATGCCAGAGCGTGACACACCACAACCAAACAGTTCCATTAGCTTGAGGCCAGGCCCCGTTAAGTTCGATAGGTCCGTCAGTGATCCAGGTGGTGACAAGGTTTTCTGTAAGCCAAGAAGTGCAAACATCGATGATATTTCTGTTACCACATCGATGCCCAATATTTTTAATGGAGAGGTACAACACGTATATACTTTACGCTGGTATATATTATATTATATTATTGTATATTTCTTTTTGTCTCATAGGACGAAGCAAAACCTCATAAACCTGCCTTTGAGCTCCAAACATGACATCTTTTGTGTTGCTAGCTTGTCCTAGTTGGGAGGGAGGGTTTCCATTTACAGTTTAGGAGATTTATGGCTTTGTTCCTAGAATTGCTTCTTTCGGGGCTAATTTTTTACTACTATGAAAACCAAACCACTTGGTTTGAGCCAGTAAGGAAACGAAGGTGACCTGGTTTGAACCAGTAGGGCAAACGACAATGACTTAGTTTGAACCAGTAAGCAAACGACAGGGATTTGGTTTGAACCAGTGAGGAGACAGCAATGACTTGGTTTGAACCAGTAAAAAATGACGGTGCTTTGGTTTGAACCAGTGAGGAGACGGCAATGACTTGGTTTGAACCAGTAAAAAATGATGGTGACTTGGTTTGAACCATTAAGCAAACGATAGTGATTTGATCTGAACCAGTAAGCAAACGACAGTGATTTGGTTTGAACCAGTAAGGAGACGGCAATGATTTTCTTTGAACCAGTAACAAAGTTTGAACCAAGTTGTTTCAGGTTGGAATGCCCTCGTGAAAACTACCCTTAGTGACAAGGCTCACTTGTAAAGGATTCAATAAAGTTCAAACCAGTAAGTAAACAACGGTGACTTGGCTTGAACCAGTAAGTAAACGACAGTGACTTTGTTTGAACCAGTAAGGAAATGACAGTGACTTGGTTTGAACCAAAAAAGTAATCGACAAGGACTCGAACCAAGAAAACAGCAGGTGCTCCTCATCCACAGTTATAAGTATTGGTAACAGTCTAATCAGAAACTTTTCTGGTCACCGATTAAAATCTGCTTCGTTTCAAAAGCATTTTGTTAGATCTGTAGAGCCAAGATAAAGTCCATGTACTGTGTGAACAATCGTCCTGGCCCGATGTTGTAGATTGCCAAAATCGCAGTTCTGACTTCCGGTTTCGACCTTTCACTTGTCTGCTGGAATATTAATTAAATAAAAAGTATCATAAGCTTCTCGATATTTTGAGCTTCTGAACTTACATTTTGGCAGAGTACTAGCTTCGAAACGGGAAAGTTCAACAAAATTGCACAATTTTTTGCTACTTTGGTATCATTGCAAACTGCTTTTGACAACAAATGATATTTAAACCTACTAATCATGGAAGAAAAATATTTGTCATGTGAAATGTTCAGCTTAATAGTGTGATAAAATTGGTATGTGAAATGTTGTTTCGGGTAAGCAAAGATCCCAAGCCTTATACCAGCCCACAGGGCAAGTACTTTTCACAGTTAAGTGTGCACATTGAATATGCCTGTACAATTCTTGATGAAACAACCAACTTGGATTTTATTTCATCCTCAGTTAGAACCAGTTAATGTAATAGAAAGCATTGAAGTTGAAAAGGAAGAAAGACGAACAGGCAGTGTTGCCATATCGGTGTACAAGGACTATTTCCGGGCAGGAGGCTCGCTGGCTTTGCTTTTTTCCATGTTTGTACTGATGATTTCTGCTCAAGTAAGTTTAATTACAGTCATTACGTAATTTGCATTATTTTGGCATTTTTAAATATACCTTAAGTATTTATTTACACGGAGATCTTTATATATTTCTTTGGTAACCCGTTAGAAAAAGTCTCTAACGTTGTACAGACAGCAATTGTGTTAAATTGAGGCAAGCTAAATGTTTTCAAGGACTTTCCTGTAAGGACATTGTGTATTACTACACGTTTTAAATGTTTTTATCTATTATTAATGGACTGTTGAGAAATTTCTTAAAATGTTTTTTTGCATTCTGGTAGGCTGTGGTGATGCTATCAGAGTGGTGGCTAGCGTACTGGTAAGTACTTCATCCAGCACAATGTTTAAATTCTGAATCACTCAATTCGTGTTCGGATTTTACTACTGATTGTTTTGGAGTGAAGCGAGTCGGCACCTATTCCCATCCAATATTAATTGAATGAAAATGTCTGATGTGTTAGCGTGTAATCTATAAATTTTGATACAAATTCTTTCTTTCCATTTTCCAGTCTCTCTGCCCTGCCTACTTTTTTGTCCAACCTGCATTTTCATTGGAATGAATGAACATGTGAACGGTGCATAGCTTTACTGTTTCCTGTTATGTTTTAACGTGGCAGCAATTTCTTCGCTTGCAAAGTTCATGACATCTGGGTAATCATCGATTTATAGTTTCTTATCTATGTCAGATGGTGTGGTTGAATTTCGTAGATGATTCTGTAGTTGGTTAAATCCATTTTACGGGGAATTGGCACATGTACCTTCACCAGAGCCGCATTAACCAGCATTACCTGTTTCCACTTTCCCCTTTCCACGGCAAGGACGAGGAGTTAGACTTTGGGCAGCAGGGAAGTACACTCATAACAACAGTCAGGTAAAAGACAAAAAAGAATCATCTTGACAAGATAGAATGCTCAGTTACAATGGTGGGTAGAGCACTTTAGCAAATTACTCAGTAGGCCACCACCTACGAAACTGCCATCTATACCTGAGTCTCCAACGGAATTGGAAGTCAATTGTAAAAGACCACCAAGAGAAGAAATTTTCAAGGCCATAAAAAACTGAAATCAGGAAAGTCAACCAGGCCTTACAATATACCGCCGGAGGCACTTCAACCAGATTCACACACAACTGCAGATGGTATACTGTATGGACTCTAGAAGGATTTGGGAATGACGAGGAAATGAAAGATGAGGAAATGCCACCTGAATGGAACGTAAGCCCCATCTTCAAACTCCTCAAAAATGAAGTTAAGAAAATGTAAGAACTACAAAGGAATCTCTATGCAGCCAGTGGTTGGAAACATCCTAAACAGAGTTATACTCATCCCCCTACAGACGACTGTCAAAGCCAAATAAACAAGCAGGTTTTAGAAGAGATCGCTCCTGCACAGACTAGATAGCCGCGTTTCAAATAATCATTGAATAATTATCATATCGATAACACCTCGTGCACACTCTATACCAGATAGTTTTGGGGTAAAGTCGGGTGCAAAACAAGGCTGCTTGATGTCACCATTGTTGTTCCTGCCAGCAAACCATTGGATAATAAAGGAGACCACAAACAACCAATCAAATGGCATCCAGTGGAACCTGCGGCAACAGTTGAGGATCTCCACTTTGCAGGTGGCATCGCACTCCTTTCTATTACCAAGCAACGAATACGGGTCAAAACCAAAAGGATGTCCACAAGCTCTATCAAACTGGGGCTGAAGCCTAATGTTGATAAAACCAAGATCATAAAAATCAATTGCTCCTCTAGTTGACCAATTAAGATCAATAACAGAGATCTGGAAGAAGCTCCATCATTTGTGTACCTGGGTACCATAGCTAGTGTATATGGAGGAACTGATGAAGAAATCAAAATCAGGAACAATAAGACACGAGTAGTTTTTAACTTGCTAAAGAAAGTGTGGAGTTCCAGTGTTATCTCCCACAAAACAAAGCTCAGGATCCCCAACTCCAATGTCAAAAGCGTCCTTTTGTACAGTTCAGAGACGTGGCGAACTACAAAGTCATTCAACGACAAGGTACAACATTTGTCAACACTTATTTGAGAAGAATTTTGAAGAAATATTAGATAGAAAAAGTAAAAATCGAAGATCTTTGAAACCCATCAGATCAAGAACCCATTCGAGTTGAAATCAGTCAGCGCAAATGGAGATGGATTGGCCGCACCTTGAGGAAACATCCAAACAGTGTTGCGAGGCAGGCTGTACAATGGAATGCCTAGGGGAACTGGTGAAGGGGACGCCCCAAAAACAACTAGAGACATGATATTGAAGCGGAGATAAAGCTCCATGGGTACACATGGAATGCTCTTGAAAGGCTAACCCAATATAGGACAAGATGAAAGGAAGGAGATCGTCGATGGCGTATACTCCGTTAGAAGCTAAGGGCCAAATGAATGATAATCAATGTCTAAAGAGGAAGGTGCTGTTGTTTCTCGGGTCTGTCGGCCAATGTACTAATGGACTAACTAAACTGTGGAAAAAAGTTTGGAGCTCTTTTCAGAACGAAGTGATGCCTGATATGAGAAATGCTGTTTTTGATGTGCGCAAGATACACAGATCGTCTTGCCAACTTTGCAAACTTACCCATCAACTGGTAAGATACGGCCGACATATTGTGCATTCCATTGGGAAACTGAGGCACCAAGTCAGTTGAACAAAAAGCCAATGGAGCCAAGAAACAACATTTCTGTTCTCTAGATAACGAGCTAAATTGTTGATTGCATGCCCACATCAATGAGTTCCTCAGGCAAACAAATTTGTTTTTGATATAATAAACATAAAGCCGAAAATGTTACGAACCGTTCAAATTTTGACAAAATTATTGCTTGAAATTGTCAAATATTGTCAAAAAGAGTGAAAATAATTTAAGAAATATTTCACTAATCGTAATATAAGACAAATTAACAGATCGCCGGACCCATTAAAATTTTACATTAGCAATGTTAACGACATTTGTTTTGTGACCTTCTGCTCGACAGCATGTAGCGCATTTTCTCGAAGTACGTTTTAACACAATTTCTTTTAACATCAGGGCCAATGCCGAAGAAAAGATGGGCTACCAACTGAGTCTCGTTACCAATTCAACTTCACGTGGTTATGACAGCCAATCGACAAGAAACAGAAATATTATTGTATATTGTATACTGGTCTTCTGTGGTTTCACGATGGCCTTCCTTCGTTCCTTTTTGTTTTTGCACGTCACCGTCTCCGCATCTCAGAACCTTCATAACTCCATGTTTGCCAAGGTCCTCAAGGCACCCATTTACTTCTTTGATAATAATCCTTTAGGTAAGCTGGAGAGCTTTGGCGCTGTAATGTTTCATTTTAGTTGGCTGTTTTTTTATTTTCACACAAACAATGGTATTATCTTTTACAAGGTTATTTTGCCAAATAAATACTTCTGTTTGACAACGTGTGAGTTATGACCCACCGATTGGGCAACTACAGCTGAAAATATAAACACATATTATATGGAAGTTTTTAAAAGAGTATATTTAGATGGGAAAAAAATACAGAATGAAAAGGTAGATAATAAAAGGTTGACGGTTGGTCTGATAAATGATTTTATTTTGGCTGAACGAGCTGATAAAATATTTAAAACATTTCTGAAATGGTTTGATGGCTGCGACTGGTGTGTAACATATTTAAAATTAAAAGGAGTTGTTCTGGTCTGTATTTTAAAAGTACAAATTTCCTATATTTATCAATGGTGTAAAAGTTGTGTTTGCATATTGCAGATTCAGATTCAAACTTCACGAAATAAAATAGCAAAAAACTGGAAAAATTATTTTTGATCAGCAAGTTTAAAATCATTGTGATTCCGGAGACGACTTGGGTTTTGTTTCCTGAACAGCTGAGGTACTTCTGGATTTTAACCAATCAAAGGCCTAAATTAGAGTGATTATAAACCTAGTAACAGTAACAAGGATCTAATAGAATCGATTAAGAGTGAAAAGATTCCATTCTTTTAGAATCGATTAAGAGTAAAGGGATTCCATTGGTTTCGATGTTGGTCAATCAGCCGATTTTACCACTCGTGATTCTACGCGCCAACTTTGTATATTATGCGTTTTCTGAACATCTTGTAGTCGTATTTTGAACGATTTGTGGACTTACGCTTCTTGACCATTTTGTAGCTTATAATTTTTTTGCGTGTTTAAATAGGTCGAATACTAAACAGATTTTCCAAGGACATTTGTCAAATGGACGATCTTCTTCCCAGCAATTTCTATGATTTCTTACAGGTTAGTTTACTGTCAGAGATGTAGACTCTGTTTAAATAAGGTTATTGTTGTCACGGAGTTTTTACAGGTTAGTTTACTGTCAGAGATGTTGACTCCATTTAAGTAAGGTTATTGTTGTCACAGAGTTTTTACAGGTTAGTTTACTGTCAGAGATGTTGACTCCATTTAAGTAAGGTCATTGTTGTCACGGAGGTTTTACAGGTTAGTTTACTATCAGAGATGTTGACTGCATTTAAGTAAGGTCAATGTTGTCACGGAGTTTTAACAGGTTAGTTCACTGTCAGAGATGTTGACTCCATTTAAGTAAGGTCATTGATGTCACGGAGTTTTACAGGTTAGTTTGCTGTCAGAGATGTTGACTCCATTTAAGTAAGGTTATTGTTGTCACGGAGTTTTTACAGGTTAGTTTACTGAATGTAGATACATCAAGGAGGATTAAAGTACCTGAGAGTCTACTGGAAGCGCTTGAAACTAGCTGCTCAAAGTACCATATAATACTGCTATCTTTATACGTGTGTAGTCGAACAAAAATGGCTTACTTTCATAGCTCTGTTGGGAAAAACGCTTAAACGCCCTTCACAGTATACTAACAAAACATATAAACTCGTGATAATGTTGAGAAGTTTGTTCAGTGTGTTAAAATTTGCAGATTTGGAAAATGATCTTTTTGTGTTTCCTTCTAGCTCCTCATTATGGGTGTCTCTATCATACTGCTAAATGTGGTGGGAATGCCTTACCTGTTGGCTGTTGCTGTACCAATTGCGGTTATCTTTGTGTACTTACGGATGTATTATGTGAAGACATCCAGGGAAGTCAAGCGGTTAGAAGCTGTTAGTAAGTAAAATGATGATCAAGAGACTAAACGGTCTCAGTACACGTTCCTAATTGGAGTTAGTAAGTAAAATGATGATCAAGAGACTAAACGGTTTCAGTTTACGTTCCTAATTGGAGTTAGAAAGAAAAAACTGCGAGAAACACTTACCATTAATGTCTTTCAAAGCATTGGACGAACCGTCTTCTGATCTCAACTCTTTGTTTCAAATCCAGTTTGGATCGGACAACAAGAAATCTATTCAAAGTTAACAGACAAAGACTGGTATTCCTGACCAAGTATTGGTTGGTTCATTGAAAAGGCCACTAACTTGAGTTGTGAAATTCTTAATGTACAAATGTAAAACTTTGAAGGGGCCATTTGTCCCTGTTACACAACAGTAAATATATATTTTTCTTATATCCTGTTTTGGTATGTTTCAGATCGTAGCCCGGTGTATTCCCATTTGTCCGTTACCCTTCAGGGACTCACAACTGTGCGAGCGTTTAAAGCGCAAGACAGATTCGTGTCTATGTATCACACGCTACAGGACTGTCATACGTCCTCCTGGTTCATGTTTATGGTGACGTCACGCTGGCTTGGGGCACGGACTGACTTTATCTGTTTTGTGTTCATAACCCTGGCCACCCTGGCTCCACTTGTGTTGAAGGAATCTGGAACAGGTGCGTGACCAAGACTTTCTTGTTGTGTGAACAACAAGAGCCAACCCATGTGCAGTACAGTGTTGAAGACCTCTTAATTGGATAAATCATCAGAAATTTTAATTCCTAATGTAAAAATTCTCTCATCTTTTTGCTTGTATCTTTTTCAGAAACATTTATATTCAGTTTACACTAGTTTGATATTTGAACTTTCAAGAACTAAGTTATCAAGAATTTACATAAAAAAGAAATTAGAATTGACACGAATATTCATTTTAAAATCTTCACTAATTGCTGTTATTGTGTGTGTTTATGTTACAGTGGTGAGTGCTGGCGTTGTTGGCCTGTGCCTGACGTACGCAAAAATTCTAGTAGGAATGTTTCAGTACTGTGTCCGATTAAGTGCAGAGGTTGAGAGCCTGGTTAGTAAAATTTTTATGATGCTGATTACCTTGACGATGATGGTAATGGTGATGGTGACGAATGATTATGATGATGATGATATGTCAATACGTCTTGACTAATGACCAATCAAAATGGGAACGTACTAGATCAGATGGGTCAGAAGGAGATCGAGCCCACATTGCTAAAGTTTCGTACAGATTTTACCGGTATTGATGTCCTCTGAACAGTAAAAACCATTCTCGTTTACATCAAAATTAGTAAGCATTTGTATGAAATGTTCACAATTTGGACTGAACCTCCTTTTTACCCATCTGAGCTGGTACGTTCCATCAAAATGCGCGTAGAATTTATCCTATTGAAAAATCTCTTCCAGATGACATCAGTTGAACGTGTTGTAGAATATTCTCATTTGGAACAAGAACCGCAAATGCTTACAGCTGAGAAAGTGCCAGATGACTGGCCCAAATATGGTATTATAACAGCAGAGAAGATGTCATATGCCCACCATCACTCGCTCCCCTTCGTTCTCAAGAACCTTAACTTTTGTATCAGAGCAAGTGAAAAGGTGCGTGGGTGATAAACGTTAGTTCTTTTTAAAAGCAGTCTTTCAGTGACGAGAATGACAGTGACAATATCGAACAAGGTGAACATGAAGACAACAGCAGCAACAATGATGACAGCAACAACAATGATGACAACAACAACAATAATGACAGCAACAACAATGATGACAGCAACAACAATGATGACAGCAACAACAATAATGACAGCAACAACAATGATGACAGCTGCAACAATAATGACAGCAACAACAATGATGACAGCAACAACAATGATGACAGCAACAACAACAGCAGCAACAACAACAACAATGACAGTGGTGAGAATAACACAAAAAAGACAACAATGACGATAACCACTAGGGAAACCGAGACCAATCATTGTTCGACTCATTCGACACAACTTAAAAGTTGACATCCTAACCAAGAAAAAGACCTTAAAAGGAACTCGATATTACATACACGAGGACTTAACTCCCACACGACGCGAGATTCTCAAACACCTTCGTGACAACCGTGACAAGGTTAGCAAGGTATGGACAACCGTGACAAGGTTAGCAAGGTATGGACAACCGTGACAAGGTTAGCAAGGTATGGACAACCGTGACAAGGTTAGCAAGGT
>JAOEJH020039551.1:0-10641 GCA_025448215.2 Palythoa grandis
CTGGCAACGTAGCAGTTTCACGATTAGTTGAGTTGGTTAACGCGAGGATTCCTGGGCCCAATTTTTCTGAAATGCAATTGCGGCCTAATACTACTGGTGTGTGTTTCGCCTTCGACATGTGGCTCAGATCCACTGAATAATATCAAATGTGAGGCATATGTGAAACAACAAGCGGCTCGGTCCAAGCCAACTCAACTAATCGTGAAACTGCCACGTTGCCAGCGTGGTGGTCCCTGATGGTGTAGTGGTTAGCACTCCCAACTAGAACACAGGGAGACGTGGGTTCGATTCCCGCTCGGGACATATACCAATTTTTTCTGACAAATGTTAATTTTTTCTTTCATACTACTGAAGAACGTACATTGATATATATTTCTGTTGATATTTTCATTTTTAGAATGAGCTTGTTCAAATTTTTTTCCCGACCGGCTTTGCTTGCACGACATTTTTGGGAGGTCAGAAGCTTGTTTGATTTTTTTTTTTGGAAAGGAGGGGGGTGGGGGGGGGGGGATTTAGCCACACCCTATCAAGTATTAAAAGGTCCATCAGGGAGTATTTTATACTTAACATTACTATATATGGTGGTAAATGAAGTGATGCGGAGAGGTGGTAAAGTTGAAGTTGAGTTACGCTTACACTTTACATATCAGTGGACAGCCGGAAATAACTTGGCCAACGTGGCATTGCTGTACTTCCGGTTACTTTGTGGATAGTTTGTAGAAGCCATGGCAATGGAGCTCCGGGATTCAGATCATTGTTTTGGTTTAAACATTGAGGGATAAAAGCATCAGGGTAATTAAATGGAGTTAAACACATAGTGCTGTGGCATTTGAGTTTGAGTATGAGTTTGATGCCATGTTTGATGTTTGAAAAAAGGCGGGAAAAGAATGCACGCGGTCACAAATTACTAAAATATAGAGACTGTACTGCAAAGATCGTGTACGAAATGCCGCGTGGTATAGTAGGATCTGTTAAGATCTATCAGTCAAATGTAGCCGAAATATAAATACTAGTCATTCATTTACAAATTATTACAAGGAATGTGATAGGTCGTCGTTTGCGCGGTTTTCTCACCTGGATATCTATCCTAAAAGTTCAATAAAAAGCTTTATTTTATGAAACAAATTCGTTAAAGTTTAAGTTCAAAAAACAAAGAAATGAAAGGAAATTAGAAAATGCAAATCTTGCAATTGGAAACTACTAGATGCTAAGAAATTGTTCGCATTAAGAGATATTATTCTGTTGCTAATGTAGTTAATGTATCTGTTACACCGCCATGGCCATAACTTGAGGAAGCCAAAATCACACGAATATTCTATATCGCATTATAATGGAGATAGTCATTGATAACAGATAAATAAAAAATGATTTAACCTGAAGCTAGATGCGCTATCAGGATTTATTACTTAACGAGTTTGTTATCTTCATTCACGTCATACTTGATATAAATTGATAAATTAGCTAGTATTGCAATATCTGTGTATACTTATATAGAAATATATATTTATATAAATCTTTCTCGTCGGCACCCCGCTATTGAACTCGGTTACCGTAGGTTACTGAATTGACTGCACGTATTTTTTGTAACAAGTCCAGCACGCAATTTTTTAGTAAACTGGTTCCGATTTAAAATAGTAATTAATTGAGGTTGCACAATATGCTTCCAATTTTGATTTACACTATTCCGCTGTCCCCGTAAATTATCTAGCTTGCACCCGTAGCAACTAAAGAATTAACGCCGGATCTATGCTTGTTTGCTGCAAAGCTACCCACTGAGTGTACGTGTAGTCTTAATCTATAAGTCTACACTTTTTTTTAATAAGAACAATCTTAATAAGAACAGTGAGGCTCAAATCGCCTGAAAAACATGAACAAATTAAGAACAATCTGAGGCTGAAATATAAATGTTAAGAAAAAAACCCTTTAATAACAATGATGAAATGCAGCAAGCAATCGCACTTACTTATTTTAATACTAATTAACTCCAACTGAAACAAATACTGTGCTGTACAATATAAATATGTCGTATCTCCATCAATATTTGAACTCGGTCACTAAATGTATTGAAATTACAGACATAATGTATGCCAAAAATATTCTATCATTACGAGTATAAACACAAAACATTGTACAGTAATTTCGTCCAAAACGGCTCAAGAACAAAATAAGAACATTTTGAGCCTCAAATTGCTGAAAAAAATAAGAACATTGAGCCTGAGCAAAATTTTACTGGTTCTTATTAAAAAAAAAGTGTATATGCAGTTACACATTTTTTTGAGAACAAACTTAATAAGAACAATCTGAGGCTGAAATCGAAATTCAATGAAAACATCTAATTAGTAAAAAAATCGTTTTGACATCGTCCAAATACTGAATACATACAGTACTCTCAAACCTGGGTGAGACCACGCAAATAACCACGAGCTAATGCCACGAGCTGGTTGCCCGGACGCTGGTATATCCATATATGGGAGTGAATTTCCCGCCAAAAGACTGTATTTCACTGAACGCGCGCACCGCCAATGGCAATTTTTACATTGCGAGACTTTAATGGCAAATGCCACGAATACGAACAAAATAAGAACATTTTGAGGCTAAAATTGCCCTCAAAATAAGAACATTGAGGCTGAGCAAAATTTTACTGGTTCTTAAAAAAAAAGTGTATGTCCTAAAAGTTTGCGTATTTCGTCTGAATTAACTTTTCAGGTAAATGAAGTTCTCACCAACCTAACAGAAGATGTTGCTCAATCACAGTTTTTTAACATCCTGTTTGACTTAACCACTAACAGCAGCATCACTGAACAGGTAGCAATATTTGTCCTTTATTTTGATCCTTCGCCAGCCAAGCCCCAGTTAAGTCTGAGCTAATGGTCAAAGTAAAGATGGGGTTTCTATCGATAGGGAATTTGAGAAGTTCAGATGCTTAGGGAATATTAGCTGGAATAAAGAGGTCACTTGGAAACTTGGGACTTCATCATCAAGAGGGAACCCCCCCCCCCCACTCCCACTGGCCTTGGAGGGGATGGGTGTGGCACTAACTGGGGAACAAAAAGTGGTGTGCAAGCACTTTTTAAAAAATAATTTCCCTGGTCCACATTTTCATGGTGTGTGGCCCATCACTTGGAGTTATCCCTAAAGGATGCCCTTAGCACAACATATTTTAATGAGGTTGATGAAATATTACTGAGATTATATAACCTTTATGAGAATAGCCAAAAGAAACCGAGAAGTCTCTATGAGCTCCACTTCGCATATAAAGAGAATTTTCAATTTGTAGAGGGTGCAGTGAAGCCAAAGAGAGCCAGTGGTACTAGATGGATTTGCCACAAACTGTCAGCTTTAAAGGTTCTAGTTGACAAGTTTGGATTGTTCATTCAACACCTAGAAACACTGAGCTGTGATAAATCAGTTAAATCCAGTGACCAAAACAACTTGAAAGGTTATCTGAGAAAGTGGAAAAGTGGTAAACTCTTTGTTTACTCTTGCTTCTTTGTTGATTTATTACAGCCAGCTGCTGTTCTGTCCCAAACATTTCAGGCAGAAGTTGTTGACACAGTCACAGTCTCTTCTGCGCTGTCCATAGTGAAGAAACAGCTTGACTGTCTTCAGTATAAAGATGTGCACAAGCTCCAAACTGTCAACCACTACCCTGACAAGGCAAACAATGAGGAATATCGAAGTGTAAAGCTTTCTGGGTTTGAAAATGCCATTGAACATTTAAGGAAAGATGCAAACTCCTGCATTCATTCGTTGAATGATGTAATGGAAGCTCGCCTTGATTTGTAGCAATGAGATTGCCTCTATTGCCTCCATCTTAAACTGTGAAGCATGGGATTTCAGTAGCAGTAGCAATGAGTCCATGGATGAAGTCATTCTGCACAGGGTAAGGCAATTCCAAGAACCTCTCAAACAACAAGGATTCTAGGTATCAGAGCTGCAAGTGGCTGATGAATGGCATGATAGGGTGGACTATACTGTACAGTATTTGCAACCTTCTTGTCACCACTACAAAGCAATGTGGTACAAATTTTTTCATTCATCAAAAGCTGTGGGATGGAAAAACATTCTGTTGTTGATACATTTACTTTTGACTCTCCCTGTACCCAATGCTACCTTGGAAAGAATGTTCAGCAGCTTGGGATGAGTCAAGACGGCCAAGAGAGCTTCACTCTCCGAGGTAACTCTTCAGGATATCCTGAGAATCAAAGAGGAAGGACCAACAATGGAGACCTATGACCTATGACAGCTCAACCAGAAGTTCAGGAAAGCATACAAGCAAAGATCTACAAAATGTGCAGTTTCTCAGGAAGAGTCTTCGGATTAACTCAGCTCGGCAGAAGAATCTGAAGAGACTCTCTTCAAGAGTGAGGAGGAAGCATGAAGGCCAGTGAGTTGGATAGAGTGTGATGTCAGCCTCCCCAAATATTGAAAGCCAAAATGTTGCGGAATACAAAGGACGTTAGATTTGTCAATTTCCTTGAAATTATGTTATCAAAGGTATCCTTAGAAATAATCACGAAAGGCATCTAATAATCAAGAATAAAATGGAAATACAAAAAAAAGTAAAATTGGCTGTCATGAAACCATTTGGGTCTGATTCTCCTCAAAAAACAAATTGAACATTATTTTACATAGTTTCAATTTTCACGTCATCTGAGGTCCAATTAAGATACTGAGATGTGTTAATAGATCACTCTCTCTTCTGCATACTTAATTATTTTGTTCGGCCAGACTGGCTTCTTCTAAGGTCAAAACTGGACCTTGCCTGACGAGTGACCTGCCTACATACAAAAATTATTTGCAGCTTTGTAAACTGGCCAAAAGTATTTTAATTTACTGTAAGTTAAAGCAAACAATTTTAGTTTCACTTGTAAACATGCATTTTTCACTCTCACAACTTAAGGCTGTGTCACATAAGGCAACTTGCAATGCAGTTCATATTTGGCTGCAGTAAAATTAAATACAACACATTTTTTCGCGAGTAAAGACAAATATGACATGAGAGTTGCAAAGTACGTTGCCCAGTTAATGTTACACACCACAACTGGCTTTGCAACATTGTGAAAAGATTGTTCACTTTTTTCTGCAACTTGCTTTGTAATTTTTCACTGCATAGCCAGTTGCAAAGAGGGATGTAACACATGCTATTTCTTCTGCAACTTGCTTTACAATGGCATTGCATTGGAAGTTGCTGAAAATTGCCTCATGTAACAGGGCCTTTAAAGAAAAGACAATCATACTTTCAACATTTGCTGGTTACAGACTGTAGATGGAGTATTTGTACCTGGGGTCATGTGTTCTTGCACCATCTTGAGCGCCTGATTAGGACAATATTCCAGTGGACTTGTGGCTGAGAAAATATCCCCACTGCTACCACTAATTGTCCTCTTTCTACACCATAATATAACAACAATAAATTAAGTATTTCATAATAACATTAACACTATTTATAGTTTTCTTACAGAATTACACAGTCGAAAAGATTACAGCGACTTGGAAGGCTCAGAGTAAATACAAAGCTTAAATGCAGTAACATAACTTATCATCATCATCATCATGATTATTATCATTATCATTATTATTATTATTGTTTCCATTATTATTTATTAAACACTTTACACAGTTTTAGATGGTTTACTGGGGTTTATTTTTGTGTACTGATGGAAGCTATGTCTCACAGCCTCTGGCATCAAGTACATTTCTGAGGATTCTTGCTGTGCCAAGTAAGGCTTCCTTTTGTGGGATCTCTTTCATTGCGGTGATCCCAATCATGCTCAGATGTTTAGACAGGTATTTGGTAATCATGCCTAGAGCTCCCACCACTACAGGCTCTACAAACACCTTGATGTTCTATAACCTTGTCATCTCTCTTCTAAGATCTTCATATTTTTATTTTGTCAATCTTTCCCTTCTCCTTCCTGACAAACCTGGCGTCACTAGGCACAGCAGGTTTAATCTTCTTTACCAAAAATAAAAATTAAGAAAATCACTGTTCACTGCATTTTCTGTGAATTTTAAGCTCACCTCATCTTCTGTCTCCTCTCAAGATCATCAAAAATCTGTTGATCACATATCTGAGCCTGCAAAAGAAATTATGGTAGAATTTAACAAATTAGCAATTAGCAATCCAATACCAGTACTTCTTTGTACACATAATTATATATATATTATTTATTATAATTACACCTATGAACATTTAACTAACAAGTTTAAGTGCTTCTAGAAGTAGCGATTGAAAGATTTTAGTTAATAACTGTATTTTGAGGAATATTGCACAATCATATCTCACTTAAATATTAAATTTCAGGGGAAAAATGAGTGCAAAGTTGGACAATACTTCTGTGAGCTTCTTCTAGATCTCCATAAGTGAACATAGTTATTATACTAAAACCTTTTCAGCAAACACACAGTTTAGATCTTGTTCCTACGAAAAGAATATTTCTTTGTTTATGATTTAACACGACAGCTATGATCTTTGACTGACAGATATGTAGGTTTAACAGTTGTTTTAATGCTGTCTCACCAGTGTCAGAAGTGCAGGGAAAATGAGGTTGGCGTAGTGGTCATCATTCATGTCCCCAACCTCTATGACCCAGGATTGGATCCTGGACTTCACGATAGGTCTAAGGTTTATTACATAATAACCCAACTTATTCTCCCATTTTGATTGGTTCTCGTCTATGATTTATTAGAGGACAGATGCAGCATTGACGTCACCATTACAAAGTTTAATTCTTTATTATGTAAAACAAATAGATTCCATGTTGCCTGTGCGTCTGTTTAGTAATAGATCACAGAGGGCATCAAACTGTGGTAAGAACATCAGTGACACACTCAGCTATCACCTCATGTGCCACTTTTTTGTTCTTACCACAGTTTGACGTCATCTGTGATCTATTACTGAACAGACATACGGCAACATGGGATCTATTTGTTAAGTTGATCTCAATCTGACTCAAAAGGGTTTTCTGTGAGCACTCTGGTTTCCCTCCCTCACCAAAAATCAATTTGCAGCCAATAACTACTACTGGCAGTGGTAGGTTATGGCAGTAAGTTATCAATTTGGAACCATGTCCTGTTACCATATCCCAACGCCTAAACTCTTTGTGACAAAACTAAAATATTAAAGACTGCAGTCTTCCCAGTATAATAAAAATGTGCTAATCAGCCTTCATTACAAACAGCAGTACTTACATACTTTGCCTAGTTTATTTATTTAATAAATTATTTTTAATATTTCTTACTGGGCTGCCACAGTTGCACAGGGAGTAGCTTTTAAAAACAGTTAACTTTGTTTAAGACAAAAATTAAATAAGATCAATACTACAAAAGGTAATAACAATTTGATACATCAACAAACCTGGATGCTAAGGTTCTCAAGTGCAGTATCAGTTGTACCTGTTGACCACTGAAGTACAATGATATAACAGACAGTTATCACTCACTAATTAACTAAAAGCATTGCTATTTGCAAAATGTGGGAGATTTTTGGATGACTACATTGTTTATTTTGTGGACCCTATCAAAGATGTCCAGGATATCTTGAAATGCAAGGATAACATAATTATCTTTCTCCTTGTATCACATACACATTTTCCTACTACAAGCATTTGATTTATGTCTTTTCTACTTGAAAAGCACCCTATTATCAACTTAACTGGAAGTAATCCTAGATTAGTGAAGTGGATTCGACATGTGAATACAAGTCATTTTGACCCATGGTCGTTTTGCCCCAAGTTGTTTTGCACCACATCCTTGGTTGTTTTGCCCCACATCCTTGGTCGTTTCACACCATGTCGAAATACAATGGCCGGCATCATTTCTCGTACTGTTGATATAGTCTTGTAAGAAATCTTTTTGTTGCAATCCTTTTTTGATTGAAAAAAGTTTGGAAAATAAGCAAAGAATATTTTAAACCAACTTTTCTGAGCAATAAAATTAATGTGCATCTATACATCTGGGGTGAAACGACTTTGACATGGGGCAAAACGACTTTGATATGGTGCAAAACGACCTCGAATGTGGGGCAAAACGATCTAGTATGTGGGGCGAAACGACTTGGGGTGAAATGACCATGGGGCAAAATGACCTGTTACCCAACATGTTTCTGAGCTCTGCTAGTTGCAGTCTAGACCCAAATCAAAGGGTGCTTGTGAATGTGCTGATTACTGAATACCAAATTCTTTATAATCTTTTGTCTATTTAATCCCAGTAACGGTAGCATGACATCAAGCTATTTTTACCCAGCCAGTCAGCCAGTTGAAAAATTCTTTTAGGCAGCTAGCATCTAGCTAATCCTGCAGGACACGGGAAGAATAGTGTTGAACACAACTACAATGGTGACTTTATTCCAATACACCAACTTTAGAAATTAATGCAAGACTTCAACATTTTCCTCTACAGTGTGCAGTTCCAGAAAATATCCATCCATCCCCTTCCCCTGGAGGGTTACGGAAATTCCGAGGGGTAGGGGTGCCTTGAAATGGAAAATTTCTGAAGGAGAGGGGGGTACAAAAGCGTTTTGTTCCAGAGGGTTGAATCACGATATTGATACAATATGGTAAATTCCATATCTAATACTGGAAACTAGTCCACAGGTAAATGTTTTGCCATTAAAGCGCACTTAACATCGTTTGTTGTACTATTTCTGTGCCATTTCACGCTTTCTAGGCCGTTAAATTTGGAGAAAATCAAACTGGAACAAAAAATACGAGCGAAAATCAAAACAAAATGGCAACTAATTCGTTTCCAGTCCCCTACGTTCAACAAATGTGACAAAAGCAAAAATTGAGAAGCTGGAGACGAAATTAAGTACAAAAGAAGTTTTTGGGACAGAGATACCTACTTAAACGAGTATCAAGCATATATGTATAATATGTCGAATTTATTAGAGTATTTGTCACAATAGTTGTTGGACTTTTTCTCAGGTGACAATTCAAATAATTAATGTTCTTGAGTATAGACTTAAAACTAGCTGCATTATTCCATTGGATTTTTCCTTCAATAGTTCAAATTTATTTATTTATCTAATCTTTGTGCGTATATAAAAAAGAAGAAAATTACAAACAAACAATTAAAAATTGTCTTCGAAGCCAGATTTATCCCATTGGAAAATGTTTGCACTCTGACATTTATGATTTATCCTAAGTTGTCTGAGGTGACAACTCAGTTTTCTGACACATAAGCCTTGGTTTGTGATATAGTTACACAAGGATTCACAGCAACGTAATTTCGCGATAGAAAGCGGACGTTGCACCAAAAACTGTTCTCGTTTAAAACATGGTAGAGAATTGTTTTCGGATTGGCAACACGATAAATGAAAAATGCACAAGGCCAAACCAAATTCCAAATTTTCTGCAAAATTTTAAGTAAGTGACAAACCGTAAAGCAAAAAATCATTGTTGATTTTTATTGAACATATTAAGTCTATCATCAACATTAAAAAATAGATAGAGATGTGCTGATTAAAATATGTTTGTGCAAGCATATCTCTCTAACTGGTACAACGTTTGAGTTTCTATAAATTAAAACTCATTGGATAAACCACCTTACTGATCATCCTCCTCTTCAGAAATGTCAGAGGTTTCATCACTGCTTAGACTGCTTATGTCTCCATAATCACCTCCATTGGTAGTGGCATTTGTTTTCGCTTATAATGTCAAAATGAGGATCTTCCTGGCATTGAGAGCCTTTCTCAGTGGGTCTTGCGAAAACTTAAGCTCAGCAAGTTAAGCATCCAAATCTCTCACTCTCTATTTCATCTATTTTCGACTGTAAAACACGGTGAGATGACCCGTCAACAGTATCAATGTACTCCACATTCGTACTTGTCAGTTGTTGCTGAAGATCGCAAAGTGCATTTTCGCCTTTTCCAACTTGCACCATGTTGCGTTACATTGTGGATTTTGATAGCTTGAATTTATTCAGCAAATAGTCACGGCATTTGCCATCAATTTCTTTGTTGATTTGCTCAACTTCCTCTCTTATGAGCTTAGTCTTTTCAAGTGTCCAGGCAACATTTATGGCCCCGTGAATCTCACCTGCTTTGAAATTTTGTAGAGCTCTACTTTGGCACAGCTCCTCTCTTTTCACATTCCAAAATTCTTTATACAACATCATTCCTGTGCTGTTTTCGATTTGTATTTTGCTGTATATTTTGACTTTCCTCACTCTTGCTGTGGAAAATGGCTGTTTCTGCTTGGCCATCTTTGACTCTCCACACAATTGTAGATATTATGTGGACAGAGAATCAATTGAAGGACACCAAATGGAAACCAGGATGGTACAGAGGGGAAGTACAGCAATATGATGAAGACAATGATTCACTGCATATAATGTACTTTAAAGATCGTACTGTTTTTACTTTGAATGCAACTGGAGCATTTGCAGATGGCATAATTCGGATTGTTTGATAGTTTCTTCAGGCATACTTAAATAGAGGCATTGTAAAGCATTGTTGTTGAACTATTAAAAATTGATGATACAAAACTATATTTAGAATAATTTTCAACATGCATTGGAATGCTAGACTGCTCAAAATAAATATGCAACAAAGAAAAGCAGATTTTACAGGGATTTGATGATTCCAAGGTATATACAGTAATTAGGCATGTGGGAAAATTGTGGAAATTCCAGGGGGTA
>JAOEJH020039653.1:0-10641 GCA_025448215.2 Palythoa grandis
GGATGTCTTGTAAAACAGTTTTTTTTAACTGAAGATATTTTACCCGTTTGGAAATAAAGGTTTACTACTACTACTACCACTACTACTACTACTACTACTACTACTACTACTACTACCACCACTACTACTACTACTACTACTACTACTACTGCTGCTGCTGCTACTACTACTACTCTTACTACTACTACTACTACTACTACTACTACTTTTACTACTACTACTACTACTCTTACTACCACTACTACTACTATTACTACTACTACTACTACTACTACTACTGCTACTACTACTACTCTTACTACCACTACTACTACTACTACTACTACTACTACTACTACTACTACTCTTACTACTACTACTACTACTCGTACTACCACTACTACTACTACTACTACTACTATTACTACTACTACTACTCTTACTACTACTACTATTACTACTACTACTACTACTACTCTTACTACTACTACTACTACTCCTACTACCACTACTACTACTACTACTACTACTACTACTCCTACTACTCCTACTACTCCTACTACTACTCTTACTACCACTACTACTACTACTACTACTACTACTACTACTACTACTGCTGCTGCTACTACTGCTACTACTATTACTACTATTATTACTACTATAACTACTACTACTACCACTAAGATTGCTTGAAAAGCTACTGAAAATGAAATATAATCAAGATTGAACTCAAAAAATAAGGATAGCTTACACTGATTTTAATTATTATCCAATTAAAATTTCTCAAGTAAGATTGCTACGGTTGTCAAGGAGCTGTAAGCTAACATGAATGATTAAATTCGCTTATGAAAGTAAGAATATCTAATCTTAAGCGCTCCTTAAATCGATATATTGTAGTGTGAAATATCTAGGGACATAGCCTAGGAGAAGTTAGAGACGGACGTTTTAGTTAATATTCAATAACGAAATAAGGTTCGGTAAAGTGATAGCCGGTTTAGTTATCTTTCATAAAAGCATTAATTTGAAAAGAAATTTAACGTATCGATAAAATTTAACTTGCTTTTCAAGCATATCTTCCAAATCGGGATTGAATCAGGAATTGGGGTCTCAAGACAAATCTCGGAATAATCCCACATATTAGTCGGTTTTACTTCACAAAACCTGTGTTATGCTGTAGAAACCGTTTGGTTTGTCTTTCCTTTTTTGGCGCTTTGAAATGAATCTGTCACCTGCTGCAGTCAAGTTGTGGGTGAAAATGTTAAATAATATTTTAATTAGTTTATCACACAACTGTCAAAAAAAGAGTTTGATTGCGAAAACTGATCCGCCGACCAAGAAACTGCAATGCCGTGCTTAAATAATTACGCTCTTTTACCGAGTGTGTTTTTTTAGACCACGTTTTCATGCTGAGTTTTCAATGGTCAAAGTTACAAAACTTAATGAAAAGTGTCAACTACTCAATTTCTTTAGGGAATGAATATTTGCTGCTTCTGTAAACTCTTTAAGGCGAGCAAAATGAACGGTGACTTTAGAGGGTTTCGCCAACTGGTTCAAAAGATAGAATGAATAACACCAATCATTTCTACTCTTCAAGACAAACAAAATGAATGGTCACTTTTTTGAGGGTTTATCAACTGGTTCAAAAGTTAGAATGAATAACATCAATCATTCTACTCAAGATAATTTTTAAATCATTGGTTCACTGAAAACTTTGGAGATTCTTTTCGCGTGAGGCTAGTTTTTGACCGGATAAGGATAAATTTAAACGAATAACCAAAATAGAAATCACAACCTGCTGCAGTTTTAACACAGTGGACATTTAATTGACATTTGAAATTCGGGAGCTGATTCAAAACGAATACGAAATGCGAACAAGCCAGATTACTGCTATGAACTCTTGACCAATTTGATGTTTTTTTTGCTCGATTTTCACAGAGATAAGATGCATTTAATTTTAGGTGTTTACCAAACTTCATTGGCAAACTATAGCTCACATTAAAAGTTGCCAAGTACCGAGCGAATTTGTTTACATAGATTTCTTGATTTGTCTAAATCCGATGGTAATTGGTTAACTAGAGAGTCAAGTTCTTGTTTTCTTTCGTGAGTAGCATAAACGAGCTTTGTTTTACTGTCTCAGCTACATCTACGAAAATTCGTTCAAAATTAGAAAAAATATATATATATTTTGGTTTTAAGAATTAGTTTTCGGCTAACAACCTTTTGGGGGCTTGGCGACGTCATGCTGTTTATTTTATGCGAAGTGTACGATCGAGTGAAATCAAACTTACATATTGTTTATTTTTTTAGCACGAACGAGTAATTAATAATGACTTTTTGGAAGCTTGACGTATTTGACTTAGCTAGCTTTATAGTTCGACGGTTTCAATTTACAAGTTACAGTTTTGTTTGACTAGACTTTTTTTTTTTGTCAGGAAGTCGTGTTAGTTTTGGTTAAAATTGAAGTTTGTTTAACAAAGCAATTCGCATGTTTTATGAGATGGCTTTTCTTGTTTACTTAGTAGTTTTAATGGAAACTCTAAGTTGTTCACTTCAATTGTTGATCTTTGCAAATCGCCTTGTTTTTTGACACCTACTGAGTTGCAATATTTTGTCAGTAATTTTAAATGGTAAATTTTATATTCGCTTCCCGACCTTTTCATTAGTCCGTCGACTATCGCAAAATTCCTCCTTTGCCATGCAAATTTATCGCCGTGATGAAAAGTATTAAAAGTTTAAGACGAATTTAAGTAATCCTGTTTTTAAGTTTTCTCATAAATACCGGAATCTAAAACAGTCGATGTAATTTAACGATTTTGTTTCACTGTTGATTTTTAGACTTTCACAGTACATTCTTAGCAGAGATCTAAATTTGCGCGGCAACGTTTCAAAGGAATAAATATTTCACACAGCCTTTGGCTTCTTCCAAATTACTCTCGGGCAGTTTCGGCTTGTTTGTCTTTCTGTTGAGAAACACTAATCTTTCTGGTGATTAAAAAGAAACTTATAAGTCATAAAAGGAGCTATTAGAGAAAAGCTCTTTTAAATTTAGCCTGTGTGTTTATTGCTCGGGTACATCTTTTGTTTGTTTTTAATTGCTAAAACTTCGAACAAAATGACGTCCCTTATTATATTGAAAGGCGGTTTCGACTCGCAAATTAGAGGTTACGCATATAAAAGCAAATTTCGGTGTCATTGCGATCCGGTAGGATGCTTTGTATTGCTTTATGGGTGCAAAGTGTCGCTTATGAAAAGATTTATATACAAATCGTACATCTCCCTCAGAGCGAACCGCTTTTGAATAGTTTGAATGATTAGCTCCTGCCGCCGACCATTGATCCGGTGGGGTTTAATAAACGCTTTCAATCAATTTTGTTTCTGACAAGATATTGAGACATTTTTGTTTCTAAGCTGTCGTTTTTTCCCTTAAAACGGATTTAATGAAAGAAAAACTCGCAATCGTGTCACGCTTGTTGTTTGAGAGGCCACAAGTTTGTATGACGAGCCACTTTCCGAGTTTATGTTAAACAAACAGCGTGGAATAACTTGATCTAGCCTATACATGACCGTAACTTGCAGTTCATTCATCTCTCTTGAGAGAGAAATTCCGAGGCAATAAGTGTCGCAGAATCATTTCTACAAACTTTTAAGGATTTCCATCCGTTTTAAAAAGCCTCGTTTAGATAAGATAAGAAACCGTATCAGCAAGAATTTGGAAGCGAGTTGACAAGAAAGACCTTAAATTTGAACACAGCTTTTTCAATTAACTTTGTCAACACGTTTTTAACACCTAACATTCGCTGAAGGCGGTACAGTAAAGAGAACGAAGTTAGCAGCGCGTGAGATAAAAAAAAACGTCCCCTTTATTAGTTTGAGCGGCAATAAATAAATTTGAAAAATGTGGTTTGACAGTTTCAGAGTTCGCCTTTCGGCCTCTTTGTGGCTATATTTTGTTCCTAGTCCACGTGAAATGTGTGGATCGAATTTGAATATTTTATTTGAGCTATAGCAAGTGCGGCTTTTTGTTCTCGGCCAAACTTCAATAAGAAAATTAACAAGTAATTTGGATAAGTTTCGGTTTGATAGACATGTGCTAATTAACCATTCTGTATTTAATCTAAATCGCTGGTCGGCAAGCGGCTAATGTCAATACTGTGACACCGACCGCTTTTTTAGTCCTGCTCACAGCGGCTCAGAACAATAGAGGGTTTTTCATGTGAGTCTACAGCATTATATGCACTGTTTATCTGACAGTCAATGTACACAAAGTGTTAAAACCTACAAAAACAGACCGGCTGTTCCATAAATTACTTACTTTCAAGAGTGGTTGTTTTAGTGATTATACACAAAAAGTTTGCTTTTTCCAACTCAACAAGACAGGCTACGATTCAACATGCCCCGGCCACTGCGAAACAGCTACGGAAGTGCCAAACCGCCGTACTCCTATATATCTCTAACGGCCATGGCTATCCAAAGTTCTCCTCAGAAAATGCTGTCATTATCCGAAATCTATCAGTTTATAATGGATCACTTTCCATTCTATCGCGAGAACACGCAAAGGTGGCAGAATTCTCTGCGACACAATCTTTCCTTCAATGACTGCTTCTTGAAGATACCACGTCGACCGGACCAGCCTGGCAAAGGAAGTCTGTGGGCGCTTCACCCCGACTGCGGAACGATGTTCGAGAATGGTAGCTTCTTGAGAAGACGAAAACGCTTCAGATCTGACAGAGATCGGACAAGCAAGCTTGCCAAACTGATAAGCAACACAGATGAGGTCGAAACCACAAGCAAAGACATACGATCACCAAGGGAAATGCCTCATTTGACGTCAAGTCAACTTTCCCCTTCACATCAAACTTTCAAGCATCCGTTCGCCATTGAGAACTTGATTGGTACAGAGATCAAATCAACACAAGCTTGTCCTGCAGTTCCACCGTCAATCCCTTCGTTGCCTACCTGCCCTTCCTGCATTTCTGCCTCTGAAACAATGTTACCCCCGTATACTTCAGGAGGATTTCAGGCTGGTCTCTGGGGCCCGGTCGGAACGTGTGTTAAAACGTGCTCGCAACACGCGCGGCAACAAGCAAAGAACTTCGAATATGTCCCTCATTATTCTAAGTACGGACCATCAGAGATGACTTATATGGCCGAGATGTTACCGTTTTACAATCAAATTACAAGCACGTCTGTCCCATCAGTTGTTTTTCGATGAAGGAAAACCTAAATGCTTTGCCCAAGTTGAGTAAACAGTGATTGCGAGAGAGATGCCCACTATTAAAGTGTTTTATTTGCTACGTTCAAGTTTTAAATCTTTGATTCAAAACCTGCCAGAAACGCATTAGTTTTGCGGTCAGGGAATTGGGTTTTCAACTTGGTAATATCAGATTGTGTTTAAATAGCGCAAGCATTTATAATTCAGCTGACAATTTTTCGTGTCATTAAGAACGTGGACACATAATTGCATGGAATTGAACTGGATCAGGCAGGATACTCAGACATATTGCCCAAGACCAATTTCCAATGCGCCAAAGGGAAAAAACTAAATTTATATAAATTTCATTAATCAATTATAGCGGTTTAGTATAACAGATTCAAATATATGAATTCAACGTTGCCTTACCGTTGGTGGTTTTGTTTTAAACTTCATCCGCAGAGTTCTACTTTGCTGAATTGTCATTGTAAGAAAAATACTGAAAAAAGCTACTATTTCCGCCCCATGAGAGATCGAATTAAATAGAAAAAAAGCAGTAAAATTTAGATCAAATTATGTGTTTGCAGTTAACAAATACTCCTTAGCGCCGAAATGCTATGAGACAACCTTTTCATTGGCCAAGTGACAGGACGCAAGGCGAAGTTTTTAGGTTAATTTTAAAACACTATTTCCTAATAGTCGTTCTTAAATGTTGTCATTCTAATAGTAGATAAGGAGTTCGAAATAAAACTGTTTACTGTCACAACTATGCCTTCGCGTTAAAAATTCGTGTTTAATTATCAGAAAGAACTTCTGAAATTATCGTTGTTTGAACCCATGATTATATCTTGATCATTAGATTATGTTGTATGGGTTTTATCCATCGCCGTGTAAACATTTGTGGAACTATTTTAATTCACGTTCCCCCTGCCTTTTTAGTTTTCCGTTGTTCGGGAGACGCAATGTGCTACGCATCTTGTAAATACATTAAAATGGCACTTAACATGCACCAGAAACCGATCTTGAAGTTTTGAAACCAAACAAAGACTACAAGTCGCTTTATGACAAATTGATGAACATTTACACAGGTAATTTATTCATTCGATTTTTCCTTAACCACTTTAGCAATCAATAGGGGGGAATTTTGTGTCGCTAAATTACCCTAATTGAATTCCTTGTACTTTTAACTCGAGCAAAAAATCTTTTTGCCCTTCAAGTTGAAAGGAGTTCGCTGGGTCAAGACCTAGATAGGATAAGCGAGGTTCTGGAATGAATTCGATTGAAAACCAAAGGCTTCCGACCAGCTTTGAACAAAACAATTTCATGCGGCCTCCTATGGCCGCCTGTTGAGAGAAGGTGACCGAAAAGTTTTGCCTAGAAGCAAGTCTCGTAGTGTCTAAAACAATTCAGTAACTACAAGCTCCGTTCGAAACAATTTTTGCGATAGAAAATCACCAAAGAAACTAATCTGGGCATGCCACTGTGAAAAAGTGAGAAAAACCATAGAGATAATATTCGCTCATTCTTGCCATGTGCTCAATGCGTCATGCTCAAGTTTATTGTGAATTTCAGGTGGGGAACCCAAAATGTTACTTCAAATCATCAAAGTTTTCTTACGGTTACATTGCTTTTGCGGCACACCGACTCAAACTTTCATTTTAGCACAAGATAATATTTTCCGTTTCTGTTCGTCAGTGCATTTGTAACGGGACAGGTAGTCGAGCGTTTGGCAGTTTGATGGCGTGCACAGCACGAATTCAAAAACTCACGCAAAATCCTTTATATATTAAAATCTAAAGCGCCGACCGTGTTATGAAATAGAATGAAGCAGCAAATTTATGAAAATTTGTTTCTCTTTATGCTCTTGAAACGTGCTTCTCATTCAACCACGTCCCTCAGCAAAAATTCAATCACGAGCAACATGAAAGAGTTTTTCGCACTACATTCCGTTAGGTTATTTGGTGCAGAAGATTCTATCTTGAATATAGCATATGCGCTGTGGTTCGTTAAGAATTGATAAAAAGAACCAGTTGTTGAAAATACGATAGATGTTTCGAGTAAAACAGAAACACGAAATTTTATATTTAATATCCTTATTTGTTTTTACAAGCAACCCAGAGAGAATTGTGAGATTCTTTCAAAGGTTTCGTGTTCGATTAGCAATATTCCCCTGCCATTTGTGACTAATATTAACTGGTATATGAGTGTTGCAGAACAAATAATATGAAATACATTTGAAATTATTTATTTGAGGCAAAATATCGGTAAATATAAAATATAGGAAGCGAAGGAAGTAAGTATTTTAATTTCACTCCATCAACTTCTGAAGTAAAAGGAATGGTCGCATTTTGCATTGTAATCATACTAGATCGATTCTACCGTAGTACTTTATAGAAAAAGAAAAAAAGAAATTATGTGTTTTAAACCTAAAATACATTACAAAATACTTTTAAAAGATTTCTTGAAACTGTTGTCACTCCAACCGGTGTAAAATAATCCACCCTGAAGCTATCTTCTCACTTGTGTTCTTTATAACGGGTTATTCGCAACAGCTTAGTGGTGACAATTTAAGCTATATATGCTGGTCTTGGTTTTGGACAATGTTTTACCAAATGCGTCAAATAACGTTTTTTTTTCTAAGTATTTTTGTTTGACTGACGAGGTTCAGGGCGGCGGTTTGGAGAAAGATGCATAAGTTTTTAATAATTACGTTGAACAAACTTTGCGCGGCCACTTTCATGAATGATTCACACTTTAAACAATTAAGAAATATTTAAAGCTAATAAATGTACATGCGAATGTGTAGTGTAATTACTTTTTGTCAATTTTTTTTTACTTTGAAGGTTCGCTTTGTGCATGAAAGATCGACCAGCCTGTTTTTAGTCAGGTTTTCTGAGGGCGGCCTGCCTTTAAAAGAAGCCGCTTTTTCAAAACCCTACTGCTTATTTTGTGGCGATAATGTCATGCATTATTAAAAAATTAAAATCAATATTTACTTATAGCAGATGTTGGTTTGTCTGATGTAAAAATTTGTTTGTTGCTGCGGTTTCGAACTATCAGCTGATTGATAAATCATACAGAAGCTGGCGTTATCATTTGCATCAAAACATAACTTCAAACTTAGAATATAACTGTCAAAGCTCTTCATATTTTACTCTGATAAACTGCAAACTCCTTCTGGGCCTTTAATTTTAATTTTATTATGAGTTCCAGTGGAGAACAAAAAGGGAAAACGTCTGTAAGATTCTTCTCACAAATTCAAAATGTGTTTATTGCGCTTCTTAAGATATCCTCTTTACGTTTACCGATATCATTTTCTTTTTTTTAAAAGGGTAACTCGAATTGTTTGTCAGGTGTATGTTTATTTCAACGTTTCTTTAGTTTTTGAGTTTTGGGGTTTTTCCCCGTGTCAAAGCTTCATTAAAAGCCATTTGATTTCCTACGGAGTATTTTGAGCTCAGATCTTTTGATTTTGCCAGATTAACTGACACTGCGCATGGACACCCGTGTCCATTGCACAGTAGGAGCAGCCTTTGTGTCGCCATATTCCATTTATAGTCAGTGTTTTAAATGCCAAAAAGTGACCATCATTTAACTCAAGACTTCGACTGTCAAATAGATAAAAGACTCAGCAATCAATTATAAATAGCTTTTAAGCATGCCTCGGAAAGATGGCCCATCACATTTGGAGTACGTGTGTGTAACACCTTGAAATTTCGGCTTTAAAAAATCGGCCGCAATGTAAGCATTTTGGCCTCAGTTGGTGACCATAATATTTACAAATTGAAATAAAAGCGACCAATCAGTAAACTTTACCAAACTTTTTCTAATCAGTTATGTGTATTTTCTTGTCCCTTCTTTTGACAGTAATCGGTGAAAATATCCGTCTTCAAGAAAATTTCGGTACTGACTCGGTTATACCTAAAACTACACCGATTCGTGTTCTCTTTCCATTTTAACTAGTTTTTTTTTTTACCACGACGAGTTTTAGTTAAACTCCAGGATAACAGATCTTTACGGAGGCGGAAAACGGAAGGGAAACAATATCAGCTCCTCTGAAAGAAATATTTAAACCTTCTTGTTTGAACCGTTAGCGCATTGTTAGCAGTTTAAGAAATATAAACACTCGAGTTTTTTTCTCTTCGCGTGAGTTTGAGTTAGAATGGTACGTGATAGCTTTGATCAGTTTTCAAATATACATTTGAAAGTTATGTGAGACGAGAGTTTACTAAAATTTCTAGGATAGACTGAGTTGTAACTTTTTTTATTTAACTCAGTGTCATATCGATAAGTTTTATTGTCATCGCTAAAGAAAAACTCCGAAACCGTGGAATTTAAATAAGTGTTCTGTAAAACAGTTCAGCTCGGAATCGAATTGGGCAACCTGCGAAAATATTTGGTGGTGCTCGCCAACAGAAACCAACGTCTTCCAGTCTGCCGAATGGCCGCGCTTTTGTCGTCTTCCTTTTTGGTAAACTCGCTATTTTAACATCGCAATTTCTCATTGCCAGGGTGGCAAACGCAAAGCGTGAATACAAAACAACTGTTAAATATTTTTAAGACAAATATAGCTGGTCTAAAGGCAAACTAACAAACTTAGTCCAACTTTTAATACGAAAGAGATTTTGTTTCTAAGTGTTCTATTGTCACATTGTAGTCCACGATTGATTACCAAAAATACATTTTTCTATCACAGTTTTATTTCTGATATATTTCACTGTTTCCGGCGGATGTTTCATGTGCTCCCTCTATGTTGCAGCTTTCATGAACTTGCAAGAAAAGTTTCCTAATTGGTTGAAGGTAGAGCCGGAAAAGAAATATAAAAAATATCACTCGCGTTCTTTGTGGGTCTAACGGCGGCTTGGTTGGCGCAGTGGTAAGATCTCTGCCTTCCAATCACAAGATCTCAGGTTCAAATCCCGGCTCAGCCGAGTGTTGAACATTTTTGTGACCTTCTTTCCGCTAATGAGTACCAGCTTCTGCTGGGGGCTAACCTGCGATGGATTAATGTCCCTTTCAGGGGGAGTCAATGACTCTTATCCGCTTAACAACACTACAGAAACCGGAGATAAGCACCGGCTCCAATGGGCCACTTAGGATCGTAAAAGGAGTTAGCTTAGCTTAGCTTCGCTTAGCTTTCTGAAATGAGCACCCATAAAGATTCCTTTTTCCTAAATTGAAGGATTTTATTTCAATTCTAACGAACGAATAATCGAGGTATATAATAATGATAATGATAACGATAACGATAATGATAATGATAATGATAATAATTAATAATGGTATATAAAATTGGTCAGTCGAAGTCTGATGCAAAAACTTTCCAACAAACAAAAAGACCTCTAGTTTTTTGAAACCAAGTTGATACGAATTTCTGATAATCTACCGTAAAATTCCGAAAATAAGTCCTGGGCTTATATATTTAAAAGGACCTTTTATTGGGGATAGACTTATATTTGGAAAGGGCTTAT
>JAOEJH020039757.1:0-10637 GCA_025448215.2 Palythoa grandis
GTTCAAACTCTAACTCGTAAAATTGTAATTACTTTATTGTAAATGAAACAATCTGCTCCAAGTTGATTTTAGTCCTCAATAAAAGGAAAGAATGTGTGCTTCATTATGATGAAATCAAAAATGTAATATTCTGAATAAACTTAAGCATTAATAAATTCTTTACTTTTCAGCACCTAAAGCCAAGGAAGTTTAACTCAGTTGAGTTGAAATTTAAGGAGTTTTCAAGGAGTCAGAGCTGAATTTCTAAAATTTGAAAGAGAACTGCATTTAAGGGATTTTGAAAGAATTTAAGGAGTAACACAAACTCAAACCCTGAAAATTGTCACAAATCAAAACCATTTGAGTGGCTCAATTTCACCACAACACATTGCCATTCTGTAACAATGACCAGTGCTTTTGTGTGTCTCTGTTAAAATGAATGGCTCCACCATGAACAGTGACAAAAAGATCCATTACCACTGATGGTGAAACTCTCCACTCTGAAGAGGTGTCACTGGTGTAAACAAAACAAAATTCTCCTAATTTTCTGAGCCAACAGAACAAGTAAATTTGGTCCCCAAAACTCTTCACTCGTAAAACAGTAAAGCCCTTTTCCTGTAAACTAGTCCCCTCCTCTGACACGTCATACCATGTATCATCACTGGTACTGTAAATCAACCATGAATTCAGGTTGTTAAAAAGTCCATCTGCACCTTTAAGTACTAGAAGGTATCCTCCAATGGCAGCAGCTTCAGCTAAGACCCTTCCTATCCCCATAGGGGGTAGAAGTGTCCAGCTATTTGTTGAGGAGTTATAGTATTCCACTGTGTCCAGGGCATCGCAATTCTCATCATAACCACCTAATGCAAACAAATATTCTCCATCTGTCACAACTCTGTGGCTGCTCCTAGCCTGATTCATTGGTGATTTTAATACCCATTCACCAGTATCTGGATCATACATCTGAACAATGGCTGAACTGTTGAATTCTTGGCCTCCAACTAGATAAACACAACCATTCAGAATTACAGCACCGCAATCTGACACAGAATGTGCTGGTGGTGCAAGCACTGTTAAGCAATTACTGCTCACACAAAAGCATTCAAAACTGTCAGCAAATTCACTAATAATATAAAGTTTATCCTCATGACTCAAAACTTGTGCCGCATCTGAGATTTCAACATTAAAAAACACATTATTATACCATTTGTTTTTTTCAGGCATAAAAACCAACTGATCCTGTTCCTCAACTACCAGTAAAAATCCTTGATCTTTATTCTTGTTGTTCATATACTTTTTCTTCCACTGATGTGAGCCGCTGTTGTCATTCTCCTCTAATGCCAAACTTCTAATCATACAAGAAAGCTCAGCATTTCTCTTCACCACTTCACTGTTAGCTACTCTAGAGCAGATATAATCTTTCTCCATAAGGTCGAAGTGGATGTGAGAAAAAAGGTCAGGTAAACACCTTTCTTTTTTCTTATCTCCCTTGACCCATTTTAACAATATTTCAAAGATTAATTCTTCTTTCCGAGCCGCAAAATTTTTACATCTTATAACTTGGGAAATTTGAGCTGCACTGAGTTCGGAAAAGTCATGTGACTGACTGAGTTCGTCGAGATGTAGATGAATGATTCGCAAACACTCAGTTTTAAGATCCAAACAATCGAACAAATCAGCAAATTGGAATGTATCAATGCAATTCAACATGTTTATTTCGGATTCTATAAAACAAGCTGCCATTTCTTTAAGCTTCGTCAAAAGCAAAAAGTTCGCAGCTTGCAAGATGTTTCGTACGTTCGTCAGCGTGAGATTTACTTCACCAGTGTAAAGGTAAGTCATCAAATCTTCCATTATGTCTTCTTCCAGCTCCTCTAACTCAATCCTGTATTGTTCTTTCTCTTTTAACCCGCTCGAAAAGAGGCCTTCAAAAAACACACAACTTGCCGACAGAACTGCACGATGAGCCGCGAATTCACAAGATCCTACCTTAAGAACGACATCACATAGCTGGTGTTGCTGTCGATATTCATTTAGGTTTCGTAGAATATCACCGCAGAATAACATCGACTGATGCTTACTTTTGCTTTCATCTGTTTTACGCTTTCGAACAAGTTGTCTCATGAAGGCCGCCATTTTGACAAACGACCCTTAAAGAGCCTCGGTACCAGTGACGAATTGGGCTGATAAAGGGAGGGGAGGGTTGAGGGGGTTCGTCAGTTCAGCAGGCAAAAACCAGTGAGATCTTTTAAAGGGGAACTCAAGGATGTGAACAAGTTTAATTCTACTAGCGGTTCAAGATTCCAAGAACTAATTTGTTATAATATTTCCGGTAAATTGGCATTTGAAGCGGATTTATTTTCTTTCAAAGTCTCAAAGTCAAGTAAAATTCTAAATGAAACTCCCGCCATCTTGGAAAAAACCGAAGGCTCAGAAAGTGGTCAGCGTAACTTCAAATTACGTCACTGCGTCGAGATGTTGCACCCATTTTCGAGATTGCCGGTTTTCAGTATGTCATCGTGCAGTTCAGATTCGAATAATTTGGAAGAAATCCATGGCCAGCCATATCAGAATCTGCTGCACTCCTTGTTGACGCGCCTACGTCACAAATGACTGCTGACCCTCGTAACGCGGCTCAAATCTTAACAAGACGGCGGACTTTCAATTTGTTTTTTTTCACAATTTTAAAGTTAAAAATCTCAGCTGTTCTAGAAGTTGAGGGTAATAAATAATGAAAATCATAACAAAAAATATTTAAGTTAAGTAAATAAAAGCAGTTTACTTTTGCCCTGGAGTCCCCCTTTAAACAAGAGGCAACATAGTAGCCTTACTCGTGCTGGTTCCACTTGGAAGGTATAAATAGAATCCATAAAAAATGATACAGAAATTTGCTGCTACAGAAATACAAAGTACTTTTGGACCTTTATTACAGATTATTTAATTTTGTCTTTTCCTAACAAAATACATCAAGTTTCAATGATATGAAAATTTGAACACTGCAAGTGAAATATAAAATATCAAATACATGCCATCAATATTTATGGGGAAAATCGACATTAAAAGGCGACGAAGACAACTATTAAATGAGCTAGTGCGATGAATAACTAATTGCAATGTTCAAAGAGAACATGCTCCTTATGCACCTATCAGCGGCTTGCCCTGGGGTGATGGTGGTGATGATGATGATGTTGCTGGTGTTGGTGATGGTGGTGATGATAGTGTTGGTGATGGTGGTGATGATGATAGTGTTGATATGTAATCTGATCTAATAATCTGAGAGACCAAAATATCTCTTTAATGATAGATTGTTTTACAGGTAAATAAAAGTGCTTTCAAATATGCTTCGATGATCACTTTCCATCGTAGACTTTAATTTTTTTCAAAAAATATTGTAAGAAAACCCGTATACAACTTTCTGTTTCGTTGTTTGTCAGCTATTCTTATATTTATTTTTAATTTTTTATTCGTTATTTTTATAATCGAGTGGACTTTTGTGGACCTTTACGGCCGTTGGGGGAGTGCGTGCGCACGCAATCTCGTTCCCAGAGCCACGATCCTTTTGGTCAGTGCTCGATTCGTGGCGCTGACCGGCCAAAAGAATCGTGGCTCAGGGAACGACATTGGTGCGCACCCCGCGCACTCCCCCTGCGTACCGGCGCGGCCTGCGCAGTGAGCGAACATGAGGCGAGCGAGCAAGGCAGCAGTCCTAATCGGCGTATTGGCAATATATAAGCCATTCCGGAGTTGCGCAGGAATCTGGGGCGAGTTTCAAATTTTAACCAATCGATAAATTGACACCACCACATGAAAGATCACGTTCAGAGTTGTCATATAACCACTTTTGATGCTTTTAGGATAAGCTGAGACCAAGTTATAGGCCTTGAAACATGGTTCAAAATCTGTAAACGTCTGTAACGTTTTGACAGCGTCCCCCAAAACCATATAAACTCTTAATTTTCTTTATGATTTCTATGATATTCTTAAAAATGGGCAAGCATGCGTGATTTTCATCTCATGATAATAAATACGAATATTATTTAAGATACTAACTGCTTTTTACGAGAGGTTTTAAGTCAATTTGCAGCACTTTTTTACTTCCCATTACGCCATAACGACAAAGTTTCGTAAATCGGAATATCTTCGCGATATTTTTGCTCAGGTTCTGCTCGACCAATATCGTGAGCGACGAAGTCGGAAACTGTGCCGAACCAAACTCCCTGTCTTCCTGCTTTTGACCGTTCTAATCTTAAGTTTTTCTCCTAAGTCTCCAGTTTTTTGGAGGGAAAAAAATTGAGATCTTAAGTTTTTAGATCTTTCAAGGTTGGCAGGTTTACTGTCTCAACATTAGAGACATTCGTATGGATTTTGAACCATGTTTCAAGGTTTATAACTTGGTCAAATGACAACTCTGAACGCGATCTTTCATGTTGTGGTGTCAATTTATTTGAAACTCGCCCCAGTTCCCTGCCCAACTCCTGAATGGCCGATAGATGCGGAAAAAATCTAAATTCGTTCAAGCGCAAAGCATTGTGGTCGGAGGTCAGTGGACCGTGTCACGTCTTGCCTGAAATGCATTATGGATAACCTCATTCCCAGTTCATTTAGTCAATTCAAGATGACGGAAAAAGTTGAAGCAAGCGAAGTGTAAGTTTGATACGAATACAAGCGGATTTTGAAACTTTTATGACTTCAAATTTTGTCAAAACTTTGGAATTACGGCTTTCTTTATAACTAGTCATATTAATTGTGTTTGTGAGCAGCGTGTTGATGTCCCATTGGGGCAAGTTATTCGCTACGGCAAGACATGCAATCAACAAGAATAACAGCTGACAGAGTCGGCGAAAGGATAAAAATACTGGTGCCAGATATTATCGGCTTGGATTTTAACCTTTGACATTTTGGAAAAGGACAGCTGGAGCAGTAGTTTTGCGTTTCAAAAGCTTTCTTCATTATGAAAATAATTTACTATGAAACTCGATGGTATGTATTGTATTTTTAATGTATTCGCTAGGATATTTTTAGTTAATCAGAAATTTAATGTTTTGTGAGGAGTGGAGCCTATTTCAAGTCTGCTTTCCAGCAGTAAAGATACTGTATGTTTGAATAACAGAATTATAACTAGTGTCTCGATAAACATATTGATCAATTTTGGCCACTTTATGTTTTGATTCTCAAATAATAAAGCATAATTTCCATTTCATTCTCTGAGGTATTTGTTGAGTAGAAGTAAGTAAGTAGTTGTTTTCATTTTTTTTTTCACGACAAACACTGTGTGCTAATGTCGTGTTACGGTCAGCATACTGACAAGTTACAGTTTGTAACTAGAAAAACTACCCTTAACCCAAAAATCCCCTCATAGAAAAACCAAGTAAACCACTTCCAACAGAAACATCTAGCAACAACCAGCTAATGGCAGCATTAACTACCGTAGCGGTATCCTAGTATACGTGCATTCCACAAAGTTTACACTCTTTGACATATAAACAAACTACCTATTAAACTATAGAATAATAGAATAAATCAGGGTACGTCAAATCTCAAGACGGAAATAAAGTTACAAGGCTTACACTGGTATTGAATTTAAGTGCGATCTTCCTGTTAGTCCCTCCGTCCCAAAATAATAACAATAAAGAGAAGAACAAAAGCATAACTTTAAAAGCTATCAAAATGATTTACTTCCCGTCAAAAATTTACGGAGGGCCATGCCTGACGCAAGCTACGCCCCTGGGCTTTTCACTTTAAGAGGAAAAACTCAACTTTACGGGTTCCTAAGAACTTGTTCAGAGAAAAGTGCTAAGAGACGGCTTTATGTTTTATGCACCAATCAATATCTTACTAACTTCAACAGAACTAAAGCGCGACTCTTATCGTGCACTGAGAATTTAAAACAAAGAGAAGAAAGCTTCTTCCATCGTAAAGAAAAATTATCTTGGCTGAAACTTAGATACAGACAACCTGAAATCATCCTCAAACAGAGCTAATTGCGCACTGTTTTTTAAAATAAAACAATTCCAAAACGAGGTAACGTTTAATTTCTGATTGCAATCCAAGGTTGAACCGTTTTTACAAACTCTTAAAGATGTGAAGTGTTTAAGGCTGGAACAGCTGGTGTTTCACTTCTACATCTCGCTTGTAGCGCATAATTTTGCTGTGGCTCAACCTTTGTTGTCTTTAAACCTAATTTCTTCTTCAGCTCTTTACTAAACTTCTCTGAACTCAATACGTAGATAAAAGGGTTTAACAGTGAGCTTAAAATCAATATAGAAGTTGTCCAGCATATTGCATTAAAATAAACCTTTGCATGAAACAAGCTTTTGCTCGGGGGAAACTCATAGAAGATACTATACATTACTATGATGTTGATAACATAGGTCCCTATAACTGAACAAGTGACCATGAAAGTTGTTTTAGTCGCCTTAAGCTTAATTGTTTTAGAAAAGTTTTGCTGATGCTGAACTATCTCTTTCTGAATTTTTTTATGGTGTCTTCTAGCTTCGAAATATATGGCCACATAACTAGCTACAATGATGAAGATAACAATAACATCAAGTAGAAAAAAACATATATCAACAATTTCTACTATGTGTTGGTCGATTAAGCTAATAAACAATAAAGTACAAATCCTCAAAAGACACAACGACCAAACTACGATGCTAGCAAACACTATTTTGCGAGATGTTACGAGTATCTGATACCTATATGGAAGCTTGATTGCAATAAGACCATCTGTACTTATCATGGCAAGATGATAGATCGAAGCAATACTGAAAAAATAGAATAAATTGTAGGAAATCTGATCAAATATACATGATTGGCAATGGCCGGACATGCGACAAATGGCAATACCAACAAAAAATGGTTGAATTGTGAGGCCGACTAAGAAGTCCGTTATACCTAACAGCGCTACAGTAAGATTAGCTGGAATATCTCTCAATAAGGGGTTTGAGAGTATCGTGTAAATGGCCAGACCATTGAGTCCAACAGTAACGGGGCAGGTTACTCCACTTAAAGTAGCTATTAGTCCCATATGAACGCGAACTTGTGGTACGAGGTAGGCTTTCCTCCATTTATAGAGCAAAGTACCAGCGCATGTTTCACATTCTAAGTCTCCGGAGCAGGAAATATTGAAAGGTGTAGCCATTGGTGTTGACCAGCGTGAGGACTTGGTAATCTGGGAAAGAATGGTAAGTCAGGTTAAAAACGTTTATGATAATTTCCTTCTTTCGCTATCGGTATTTAGTAACTCTCTAGCTTTATACCAAGAGTGTTAGGAGCTATTTTTAGCCTCCCGAGTCCCGTGTTCACAGAACATAATCTCAAACAACAAGTTTGGGTTTTTTTAAAAAAAACGCTGTCGGTTTTCAGCAACAAGCCATCTTAACTTATACTAGAAGTAATATGTATGCGAGATCAATCCAGTGGAAGAAACTCTTAATGCTTTCAAACCTTCACCGGATAAATAAAAACCCACATTATTATTATGATGATGTACATTTATACGAAACCCAGAGAACCGTGTATTTTAACCTGAAGATGGTCAAGTCAACCGAAAACGTTTGTTTTATCATTATCATATTACATTTTAGCTTATCTTTTTAAATAATTTTTATGGAGAATTCAATTTCAAAAATTTCCTTACCCAAAATCTAGACTAAAAACTGTCATGCTGGTAAGCCGGATGATAGATTTACTTTCGGTGTTATTTGTCCTATTATTGTCAATATTTTCCCGTGTATTCAATGTAGTAATGTACAGTAATGTAGGATGTCATCGCCTCGTTTGATATTCTAAATAAATAAAAACGTCCTTTAACCCTAAAACGTATAGGCCAAAATCATAACATTAACCTAATCCCCTTAGGTTTAGGGGGGAGGTGGGAGGGTCATTTGAGCCCCGCGCCCCCTCCCCTAAGATTATTCAAACCGTTTGTCCAATTGAATTAAAATCTGGCACAAACAATGTATATCCCAAAAGCTTTAATTTGGTTACTTAATCTTTGCTGTTAATTTAACAAAGCAAAGCATTTCTTCCAGTCACCATCTTAGACTTTGGAATTTTCAATTTCGTTCAAATTCGGTCAACTAAACAATTGAAAATCATTTAATCACACTGTTTGGGAGTCTTATAATGCAAAATTAGCTGCAATAAACCAAAAAAAACCCTTATTTTTAAGGTTACCGTATACCTTCAGGGGTGTTTTGCGTCAAAACGATACAGTGCGTCTGTTTTAAACTGTAGATACCTAAACCCACATATCACATTAAAGCTTATAGAGCTGGCTTTCGGACTATACTAAACATTTTGAATTAAACTGAATTTTTAGATTTTTTCACCTTCCCCAAAAAAGGAGCTTCAAAGTTGCTTTTCAAAAGTTACAACTCAAAGGGAATTAGCCACTTTAGAAACGAGTTTAGGAATGGGACGAGTTTAGGACCGCAAAGGCGCTTGGGATTGTTACTGGGAACAGAGTTGTTTTGAAGTGCAGTGTTTAAGGCGTACGGATATCAGATTACTAAGAGTAAAAGTGATTTATTGCTAACAGAGGAAAATATTCCACGAGGGAAGCTTGTAAGACCAATTGAGGAGTGTAACTGCACAATTTTGCGGCGTTGGCTGTTGTGTAGAGGCGCTAAAACAATAGGAAAACTCGCTGAGCTTCGACAAATGTGCTTTGTTTACTGTCTCGTACAGGAGCTTTTCTGTCGTATTTTCCGATGCTTTTTGAACTTATAAATGCGTATTTTACAGACCTAATTTATTGAATATGTTTTGTCTGTTTTCAATTACAGAGTGTCCTATTATATATTAAAAAGACTGTCTCGATACTTTTCAGTGTCGAAACGGGGGCTCTTTAATTGAAACTCTCGCTTTACTTCGTCAAACTGAGCTCGCAGTTTATTGTTTTCAACTTTACAATCTTGTACCTCACGTCTTAGAGATTGGATTTCTTTTTCCAGCTGATTCAATTCTTCGAAATTTAAGTCAGTCTGTGTTTTGGATTGCACTTTTACGTCAATGTTTCGGTAATTCTCTTCCTCGCTCGTGTTGCAATCAGTGCTCTCGATCTCGATTTCGTTCATCACTTCATCATCTTCCTCCTTAACTTTTCTTTTCCGTGTAAATTGGTTGATCACATCTCTGTCGCAATTTTTTTTTATTGATGTTATCTCTGCTTTAGAGACAGGCCAGGGAAACAGCGTTGGTAAATGCGTACGGCTCAATTTTTCTCCTCTCTCCCAGTGATCGGCACAGACGCGAGTCATCGATGATTCTATTGCAAAGTTTCATTCCTCAAAATTGCAACATACTTTCGACAAAGCTCGGGATCTTTAGGAATACAACAGAATTTGAAATCGGCAGGTTTGTTGCGACGGCTATGGTTAAAATTAGGATCGCAGCAGTTAACTTTCGGCATTTTGCTTCTTTTCCAGCTGGGTTTGTATTAATGTTTTGAGGAGCTGTCCCTAGTAATGATCCCAAGCGCCTTTGCGGTCTTAAATTCGACCCAGGCCCAAACTCGTTTCTAAAGTGGCTAATTCTTTCGTTTTCCCTAAAATTTACACGGTAGCTTCTTCAATATATGAAGAACAAAAACGTGAATGCGATTTCTTTTTTTCGAGAAACTTTTTGTTTTAGAGCACGTTTTGCATGGTCTATAGACTTTATTTAAACTCTAATGAAAAGTGCCGTAACTTTTCTCTGCAATTGAATATGAAAAAACACAGACACGTTTTTTTATCATTTCGGTCTGGAAACTGGCGGACTAATTAAATTACTGAATATCAATAATCGCTTGGACTTGTAACTTTCGAAAGTCGGCTTTGACGCTTGTTTTTGAGAACGTAAAAAAATCTTAAAATTTATTTTAAAACATTTTAAAACAGACGCACTGTACCGTTTTGACGCAAAACACCCCTGAAGGTATACGGTAACCTTAAGACTTTTTTGTGAAAAGTCACATTTTGAAATGCAACACTTACTTTGCATAATCAGTTTTCTGACATAAATTATGCATGATGACGTCACCATTTAACATCAAAAAATGTCTTATTTATCAGACTACAGTTATATGGGCATAGCTAAAAACGCCTATTATCTAGTTTGAAAAACCTTTGGGAGGACGGAGTTCTAAATGAATCTCCCACCCCCCCTCCCTTATACGTTAAAGGATTGATTAAGCGGCTAGAACATGAAAGAAAATGATACAAAGGAGAACCAGATGTCAAGCAGGGAATGATTCTAACCCAAATAAGCTTTGGTTTTGCCTTTTGTTATTTTTTCCTATTGATGTCAGTGTTATATAATTGTGTATTCAATGCAGTAATGTGTACAGTGAACGCTTTTTTGTTTCGTCTACAACATACTAAATAAAAATGTACTTTAGTAAGTAAAATATATCGTTTGAACAACTGATCTGTATGTAACTCATATAGCGGCTACAGCATGAACGAAGATACAAAGGAGAGCCACATATCAAGCAGGGAGTAATTCCAGCCAAAAAATGAGCAAGCAACTAAGCCATTTTATTCCGATTCCTTTACTACTTTACAAGCAACTTACCTGCGATGAATTAAGTTTTCGTGCAGTTTCAATGGAGTCCACAGGCTCTTGTGTACCAGCAAAGAACTCGATCACTTTGTTGGGTTTTTTTTTCAGTG
>JAOEJH020039862.1:0-10636 GCA_025448215.2 Palythoa grandis
TTCTAAATCTAAAAGTATTAAAATTTACATTAAAAACTCGCTTGGCCCTAAGATTAATTTGACATTCGTTTCTTGATTATGTTTATTGATTAAGTTTCTTGATGATGATTATTAACCATTTATCGTAAAATGTTTTTGTCCGCTTCGCTACAAGAAGTGAAAATTACTACTGGATGGACTTAAACAGAACTGCTTTCAAAATTTGTTCAAAATTTCGCTAGATTTGATAATATATTTTATAAGATATTGATAAATATATGTCTTGTTGGACATCTCAAACTTTTTTACTGCCTCCATTTTAGGTGGGGGAATTCTCATTGGACAAAGCCTATTGGATGACGATAAAAAAGGTCCAAAAGAAGCACTCTCCTTCAGTCTCTCCATGTGTGTTATCACCGATGGTGGACGAGAAAAGTCTGGTAAAGAGTTTGAAAAGCAGCTACGAAAGCATGGCTTTGTTGATATTGAGTACAAAAAGAATCCGAATTTCCCATTTTTCTATGGCGGAGTTTTTGGTAAAAAACCGTAATAGCCAAAACATATTGAAATTTCATTCAATTAATCATAAGCCGGTGAAAATTAATGACCTGGGCAAAAAAAGGCCTTTCGGTAGGAAACAAAGCCAACTTATAAATTGTGTTTGATATCAATCATTGTAGACAAATGCGTAATTTAGACTTTCATAGAATGCAATGTTTGTAGGAAACAGCGGCGTGTCCAAATTCGGTAATGCAATGCTTTGTAGCCGTTTCGATTGATTGGTTAGTTTAAAAAAACTTATTGCCTTTGAGCCAATCACATGAAAGTTCAAAGGGAAGAAAAGTCACGTTCACCATTTGTTTTGGCGGGAATTTTTCCCGCCTTTTGGTGGAGAGCGGCGTGTCGTGCGGAGCGGCGTTTTTTTTCCTAACTAAGAGCTTGGGATCTCCAGCGAGATCAGCACACGTTCTCCAGCTTTCACCAAAAATTTTAATCATAGTAGAAATTCAACGTTCACCGTTCGTATCTCGTCTGCGTGGATGTTGAGGCTCTGCACGTTAACCTTGATGTGACTCTGTTCTGGGCCGCCTGTGCTGTTTTATTCCAATTCTTCCAACTGAACAATTTCATCTCTTTCTGTGGTTCTTCTCCAGGCCCCTCTCGGTCAACCCTTTCTTCATCTCGCTTCAGGTTTCCATGTTAGCGCCACCCTCGCATCGCTGCTTGGTGCTCTTGCAGTTCTTCCGGTTTCGTTCAGAGTGCGAACATTGAAGAAACCATCTTCTTGCTCTTTTTTGCAACATTTAATCATTCAATTGATTATTCAGTCAATTTGTCAATCAATACAAACCAATCAATCAACCACCAGCAGGCATTTGTCAACAACATATGCAAATTTCAAATGTGTGAGGAACAATTACCAATCAACGTACAGAGAAGACAAACCGATGCCAAACCAAAACGTGTACATGACGTTGTCTTGGAACTGTCTTGTAATAAAAAACGTTGTGTAAATATCTTAGTTTGACATTTAATTGGCTGGAAAACGATAGGTTTTATCCTAGATAAACCAATGAAACAACAAAGGAAGGATAGTCAACATTGACAGTGAATCAATAGGTTTAGGGACTTAATCGATATTAAGTCTCTAAAACTATTTCCACAAAGAAAAAAGCGCGACATTTGGAAATGTTCTTCCATGAATGTGTGCATTCACTTGTGAACGTTTGCGCAATATAATCAAATTACAGCTCCTTCTGCCGCTACAAGTGTGAATTTTTGTTTTCGATTTTTAGTAGACTCTGAGTTCTGTTATTCTTTTCATGTTCATCTTTCGAACGTCTTGCTCATGTTCGTCTTTCGTTCGTCTCGCTCAACTCGCTGGACGGCTTTCGTTAAGGGCGTCGAGTCGTTTTCCTCACAGACGATTTAGCCGTCCAGTATAAAACCAAGACGACCAAAACCAGACGGCCTTGGCGCAATAATTGCATTGAATATTGCATGAAATCGAGGCTAAACGCAAAAGCAAGGTGGCGGCTGCGGAAACCTACAGACAACTAAACAATTAAAACCTTCATTCCGTTTTTACTTGCTCTTAAATTAAATGAAAAATAGACACAAGCAGTTTAAACTGAAATTCAACTCTGGCCCCTGTTTCGTGCACGTTTTACGAACGTTTAATTTCCGATTTGGTTTATCTGATAGTTTTGCAGTACATTTAAGTGACTAATAATTGATTGAGTATTTGATTGACATTTGTCTAATTTAGCTATTTCAACCATGTGGTTAGCAGAACGTACACTCCCTTGAGATTCTTAGAGAGGTATTCAGAGTTTCACTGAATGCTAACCGGAAAGCAGCTAACCTGAAATACAACAAAAAACCCGAAATAGTTTCATAAAGAATTTACTGTAATAGTTGCTTGATTTGGATAACGCATAGAAGTAAGTGCATTTATGATATTTCTATTAGTTTAAATTTCGCGTGAATTTGTTTGAAGTTATTTTTAGTTATAGTTGCTGTATATATGCTTTCAGATCGAATTGTGTGATTTACTAAATTAACTAGTAAAAATCCGATTGATGTTCATCTCAAGTCAACGTGGAATCTAACTCACGAGGGTCCAGCCCCTTTTTTTTCAGTCAGCTCAGGGCTTTCAATCGCCATGTTTTTAAAGTTTCACTTCATTTGCGACGCCGGTTAAACTCTTTTTTTGTTTTTGTATTTTTTAATACGTAAAGATTCTCTGGTGAGTCGAAAGGTAGTACACTCTTCAAAATTTGAGTGATTCTGTTTTTTTGTCGACTTTTAGTCTTTTTACAGTTTGGTCTTTCTTTCATGTCGGACTTGTCACTGATTACTTGAAAGTCAGCAAACTCGAAAATTTAGTCGAATGATGATTTTACATGTATGAACTAAAACAATAATTAGAGAATTAGATTTGAACGTGTTAAAACTAATAAAACTTGTGAGAAACTTTCCTGTTTTAAATTGGGCAGAAATAACAGCATTCTTTTCAATTACAATTATATTTAATTTAATTTAGAGTTTGAAAGACGTACACCTTTTATCGCCGACTGGAAAACTCTTTTTTGACTTAATATAAGGAAAAAACTTAAAAAATAATAAAATCCAGTAATGTTTTGAAAGAAAATAACAGATGAACATTAGATACATTGCGCAACTAATCACTAAAATGAACTCATTTGTAGCTAACCAGAGACGTCGTTTTCTTCGGCATTGTTTCGTTTGATTAGCACAAACTCAGGTTCTTGTTTCCAGCTTTCAAAATACACTCATTTGGGCTACAATTTTGGTGTTGATATCTTTGTTTCCTTGGAAAATCTAAACAGTGTTTTATGAGCACTATAAACCCTTCCTTTGTGAAGAAATTGTTCTTTGACTTTTAGCTTAATCCAGGGTTAAAATTATTTAGCTTTTGCGAAAAAAAGTTTTTTTCTTGACCAGTGTTCTCAAGTTTTGAGGGCTTACACAATATATTTTCAGGGTCGGCCAGGGAAGGGGGAAGTTGGAGGGTCGGCCAGGGAAGGGGGAAGTTGGAGGGTCGGCCAGGGAAGGGGGAAGTTGGAGGGGAGGGGGCGGGATAGTAGTATACCAGTCAGTACCCGAAAAAAAATTGCCAAAATACCCAAAATTCCTTTCAATATACCCAAACTTAATCGAAGCGTTGTATACTGTATACCCGAAATTAGTAATTAGCAAATCAAGCGATATACTAAATTTAAGCTGATTTACCATATTTAAGCGGAAATATACCGTATACCCGATTTAAAAAGCCCCCGTATATACCGTATACCCCCAAACTCCGGCCCTGAAATCTGGCATCACTTGGTAACAATTACAATCAATTAGCCGGCAACTGGCAAGTACTGAAACGGACAACAAAAATAAGCAGTTTTCGTATAATTCTCAACTTTAGGAAACACAAATTTGCCGTCATCGGCTTGAAGGTTTGGAGAATAGAATGTGATTAAACAACTTTTCAACTTAGTAAAAGATCTTTCCACAAAACACAAGAATATTCTTTTAGACTTTTTTATTTCAGTCATAAGTCCATAAGCACTTAAAGGGAAGTCTTCAAAAACCGTATGAAATGGGGTAATTCTCAAAAGCGTATATTTACAAATTATATCCCTTCTGTTGAGGGCTTTCAGTGGAAAATTACGGGATATTAAAGATTTTTCCTAATGTAACTACAGCTGCCATTTCTTTCAAATTTTCCTTTAAGACTACATTAATTTATCACGCGAACAATACAAAATCAGTTAAAATGCAGGTTTATTTGTTTTTTACTAATTAACCAGAGAACAATATTTCAGAATTGCTTTTTGAAAAGTTTAATCATCTTTAGATATCGATTTTAGCTTTATTGATATGTAATGTATTGTTTAAAATAGATTTGATGTCCATCTCAGATTATGGTCATTTTGTCATCTGCGCAATTATGAAACAAAAAAGACAAATTCGGCCAGAAAATGAGTTTGATTTTGATGTTTCAGATAAAAAAAGAAAAATTTTCTTGGCTAAAATTGCTTTTTGAGATATTTTATCCGTCTTTTGAATAAATCTTGAGCTCTGTCGATCGCTTTATTAACAAGGAACGTGTTTGTTGACTTACGCAGTTCTTATTTGAAGAAATAATAGAATAAATTAATATTGACTCCCACGTCTCTCTGACAAAGGTAATTTTGTTTTTCAGGCAATCATTTAATTTAGTTCCAGATTTATGAAGTTCAGGCGTCTGGACCGACTTGGAGCAACGACTCAAATATTCGACTGAAGTCGCATTTTATCCTAAACCTGTCGGATTTAATTAAATTAGACGTCGGATTTCACATGCAGCTTTTTAATTAGATTTAACACATGTGAAATATGACGTTTGAACAGAATCTTAGAAAAGCGGAAACTTTTTTATCATGGCCTTCAAAACAATATTACAGATAATTTACATGTAAATAACGCTGGGTATATGATACGTATCATATGACTGGATAAGCAGAACTAATGATATATATGTTTTTATTATAAAATATTTTATAATTCACTTATTTTCTCTTTTCCTAAAACCCATGGCCATGGTATGAGTTACTTTTTAATTTTTTTCCCATTTGTGTCGATTGCACGTCGTTTCTTTTTAATTTCTGGTTTGGATTTCCAAATAAAAACGGAAAAAACACATCAGAAATAAAAAAGGCAAAATTAAAGTCATTGTAATTGATCCATACAAGAATTTTATATCCGAAAATATAATTAAACCTAAACTTTTAGCTGTTTCATTTAAAAAAACTATGCCTGCGCTTGATTGAGATAAATAAACTCTGAGGTAAAATTCGAGCTTTTGGACGTCTTAAAGAACTATATCGATATCTATTGGAATAACTATTTCAATTTATCAGCTTTAATAGAAAACAAACAAAATCTATCTAGGCAAATAACAAAAAACCTAATCGTAAACTCGTCATTTTTCAAAATAACTGTGCAACTAACTAAGCTGTCTCTCAACCAATTTAAGATAAAAACGTACTGATACAAAATACATTTCTTGCTCGTTAAGAATATATTCGGAACAAAACTTGGAATAAACGCTACTGAACATAGCTACTGTGATAAAATGTAAATCTCTGAATTCAACCATCACGTTCAATAGCTTTTCAACTTCAAACAGTTAATCAAAAAAGAAAGGAACAATTATACTAATCAAGAAACCTGCCGGAAATGTAAAGCATATTGCTTATTCATAAACTCTCGTTTAAACCTGTTGTAACTTAAAGCATTTCCCATTCTTGACTTTACTTCTTCTGTCAGACTTCTACCGCGATAAGAAGTATCTGTCACTACGTTAAAAATTAATGAACTGATACATTATTCAACTTTTTCTTAACGGAAAAATAGTACCAGCGACTTACAAAAACCATAAGAATCAGTGAAAAACGCACAAGAAAAACCTGGACGGGAATGCTGAGGAAAAATGAAACTTTGGATACTGTTTCTATCCCAGCAACGGCCGCAGTTCAAACAAGTCTCTGCGTAATTCTCATATTGACCGGTGTGCTGGGAAATGGGATCATTTGTGTGCTGGTGACGCGGTTTAAGCTTCTTAGGACAATTCCGAGCATTTTATTGGCAAATCTAGCAACTGTCGACCTCCTAAACATAATCATAAACGTACCGTTCCTGATTTTGTGCCTCGTTTACAATATAAGGGCACTTAACTCAAGGACAACAGTTTTGTGGACGACTTTCCTTTTTGTTGTTTTCGCATTACTGAATCTAACATCGATGCTTTTGTTAGTTTTGGACCGATATCTTGCTTTGGCTCATTGTTTTAAGTACTGTTTGTGGAGAACTCGCCGAAAAGTGTTTTGTGCAATTTTTGCCGCATGGTTCTTGCCTGTGCTCATTACGGGGTGCTATTTTGTTCCTTTACACAACTTCGAAGCAGGAGCGCAGTCGATATTGTTTTATCATATTGCATACGCAAGAAGAAATGACTCTAATTATTTCATGATACCATTTATGCTAGCTTTATTCATCCTAATTATTGTCTTATCGATTATTACAATGCGCGAAATACGGAAGAAATCAAGCCTTAAAGTTTTTGAAAACGGTGTAGACAAACTACAAAACAATGGCCGAAGGAAAAAATCGTCGAATATCACATCTGCTTCTACGATTCTCATTGTGCTGTTGGCGTATGGAGTTTGCTTCATATGTGGTGTCTCATGTGTTAGAATTTCTTATGCTATCAGTTCTGATGTAAACAAGCAATTGGGTTTTTTTTCTGGATTGTTCACAATGTTATGTGGAAGTGCATGTAACTCTTTTATTTACATCGTTCGATCTTCTAAATTTCGTTACGCCTTAAGACAAACTTTCAAACGTATCAAATGCTTTCAGAACCAAATTCACCACCATCAGAAAGAAACAGGAGTAGTGTTCTATATTAATGGACAGTTTGGTAAACAACAAATACGTATTAATAATAGTTTATCTGATAGAATCCAAGGGCACTACAAACATATCTAAACACGATTAAGAGTTACTTAGAAAATTGATTTCTCAGGCAAAGAATGATTGATGCTACAAAATATAATCTAAATCCTTTTGCGAGCCAAAGTGGTTCATTAGAGCCGGTGCTTATCTCCGGTTTCTGTAGTGTTAAGCGGATGAGAGTCATTGACTCCCCCTGGACGGGACACTAATCCGTTGCAGGTTAGGCCTCAAAAGAAGCGGGTACTCATTTTACCGACCTCGTAAGAATGAAAAGCTGTGTCAAAGAAGGTAACACAAGGGTTCAACGCTTGGTAGAGTCGGAGTTTTAACCCAGGATCTTGTGGCTGGAAGGCTGAGCTCTTTCCACTGCACCAACCGCGCCGCCGTCTCGCTCATTTCTAATAATTCTTGTACGATATCAAGCCCGTACGCCGGAGTTTTTGTAGGGGGGTGCGAACGAGCGTCCCCCTCCCCCACCCCCCTATCATTAGCACTCGAGGGAGTCATGAGGCATGCTCCCTGGGAAATCTTAAAACAAAATTCAGGCGGTATGAAAACGCGGCAATTTGCTGCTTTTGACAAGCTATTCTTGTGATTGACAGGGATTTGTTTTCGTTTCTTGACGAGTGCCGCCGTTTATGTGGTTTTCACCTGCTTTCGTTGCAAATAATTCAAGACAGTGCTATCTATAGGCATAGCTGTCTAGTATTTTCTATCCGGTTTCAACTTTCGCTTAAGAGCTCAATTTTTTATGTGAAATAATACAAAATTAGTTTGCTCAATCCTGTGGGGGAGGGGGTGGGGTGCGTACTCACCCATCCCACCCCCTCTGCGTACGGGCCTGGATATGCACAGGCTTTCAAACAAAGTTTTAACAAGTTTGCAAATACGTTAATTTAATGAACAGTAGAAAACATATATGATCGAGTTACGTAAGCGATCAACCACTCTCAGGCCGGCCCTGCCTACACTAATGCGTTTTCGAAAACCTCCGTTTTCAATTTCATGAAAATTAAACAGACAAAACGTTTTGCGTCCACTCTATCTTTGTTAGGGGTTTTCGACCGTCCGCGTTAGACCACAAAAACGGATAAGAAAACATTCGTTTCCGTCTCCCGGCTTTGCTCGGGAGTGCTTTCTCTACACTGCGCATGCTTGAAATGAGCAGTGACGTAAGCGTTTTCGTCTCCAGGCTTTGCTCGAGAGTGCTTTCTCTACACTGCGCATGCTTGAAATGAGCAGTGACGTAAGCGCTTTTGAAAACCTTCGTTTTTGCCCGTGCACACTGGGACGCTGCATGCACCTTCACTTTGGAGAGTGTTTTCGAAAATGTTTTCGTTTTCGGTGACATACACCTCCGTTTTGATTGTATTAGTGTGGATGGAAAGTAAAAACAGATAAAAAATATATGCGTTTTCAAAAGAAAACGCCTAAGTGTGGACGAGGCCTGGACTGACGGAACTCTGATTACTAGTATGCATGTATAAAAATGCTCGGTTGTATTTGTAGTTCTCAAACAATAGGCCCTTTGCAGGACGACATCACATGGTACAAAGTACGCCATACTGGGACGCAAAAGCTCCACTGGGAAATATAAAACAAAGAAAAATCACACTTTTTTAGTTAATTGTGTTATTTTGTGGAAGCTCTCACATTCTTTTGCGTCACAGTATGGCTTAGTTTGTACCATGTGACCACATCCTGCAAAGTGCCTATTCCATCGTCAACAGTTCCAGTGTCAACAATTGAACGAGTGCTTGCTGGTTTAAAATCGTTGGCTAGTAAAACAGCTAACCTAAAACATTTGATGTTGGAAAGTGACGTCACGTTAAAAACCGGTTGAACTGGAAGTTTTTGTAATAAAAAACAACCGAGGAGTTTTTCGCATTCAGTTTTTGGCAGGGTTGAGCTCGTGCGAAGCGGTCGTGATTTGGAATGGAGTTAAGTATAAATTGTTAATGGAGTTAAGCCCGTACGGAGTAGTCGTAACCTTCACATGACTATAGATAGATAGTAAAAAGGAATTCTACACTCCTACGCGCAGAAAGCGTTTATATTGTATATTTTCCATAACAGTACAGGGGGTGTAGGGTAGACGCGTACCAGTTTATTGGAGACGAAAAATAGTTGATAAAAAGCTTGTCAATTTCATATGTGAATAACAACAATATTGAAAATTAAACCCGGTGAAGCGTTATGCTAACTGGTAAAGTCAAATGAATAGTAATTGTGATGAGCTAAATAAATACGCATTGGAGAATTCCGAGGGATTGCGCGAGGCGCGGAATTTCAAATGCCCAATATAAACACATTTGAAATCGTCGTAATCTTAAGAACTGAGTCGTATGGAATGAATCGAAGTTCTCTGAGTTTATTTTTGAGCAGTTCGTAAATTAAAACATTTAACGTTGACAGACTTAATAATTTATTAGTTTGAATCAGATTAGATTGATTAGAGAACACAGATATAACAAGAGTTAGTCTAGAGTTAATCCTGAAAGACAAGAAAACTATGACATTTTTAAAATACTTTCATTTGCAGTCTGTTGATTATCACCTCATGTAACAAAATACCGAATCTGGAATCCAGTAAAATTCCAGAATCCACAATTGCGGAACTTGGAATCCAGATTTGTTGCCAAAATGCTGATTTTCAGAAAAGCAGAGGTCTGAAATCCAGTAGTTTAAGTTAAGCTTAGAATCCGGATTTCTTAGTGCTGGAATATGGCTGGAATTCAGAGGATTGGCATCCAGAAGCCAGAAGGTTAGAATCCGAAATTCAGAACCTGTGGATTCTCTTTCATGGGTCAAAAATTTGCTAAAAACTAGCCTACTGTAAATAGCTACTTGATAACCTTTTAAAACTCTAGTTGTAAATTTTAAAGTATAATTTTAAAATTTGTGAGCTAGTTTTGAAAATCCCCTTGGGGAAAGCCAATAAATTATTATTATTACAATGATTATCGTGGCCAGCCTTTTTTCGCGGGGTATAACTACGATATTCTTATTTCGATCGACGTTTCCATCGTACTTAGATTGTCAAAACCTCGCAGTATCCAGGGATAGCCCAAAAAGAAAAATCTGGCTCGAGGTGATCAAAAGAAAACTAATTTGAATAAACAACGTCTTAAAGTTTCTGTTTTTGACGTATTCGCAAAAATCTTGCCCAACAAAAACGCATCTTTCAAACCACGTATATTTTGAGGTTCATTCGCATGCAATTTGTCTAGTTATCAGCTCCGTGCGGTTTTTACCGGTTGTAAATTATTTATCATATATCTAAATTACAAACAGTAAAGCAAAAAAAATGAAAAATATAAATCGTGTAAAAAATCCGCAGATCAGCACGGCGTCTTTTATTATTTTCTTCATATTTCTGCTGAAGATGATTGGTAATGAACCAAATCTTAAAGTTCGTGTCTCTTTCTACAAATCTTAAAGTTCGTGTCTCTTTCTACAGTCCATATCAACATGTAATAAATGGCTAAAAGTGTAAAAAAGCGACACAGACATTTCAAATTATCTTGTCCTAAACAAAATTTAGTGATTGAGAAACAATGTTTTATATAAATCTAGAACTAAAACTTTGGTGCGATGTTACTAAGTAATTTAATTCATTATATTATATGATATAATGTAATAT